>JAABKK020043870.1:0-10276 GCA_011634745.2 Catotricha subobsoleta | reverse complement strand
CTGGGATTGGCATGTAAATATTCTTGAAAACGCGCATCTAAACTTAATATAGAAATAAAAATAAAAAAATAAAATAACAACATAAATCCTGATTTTCGACTTTTTTTTTCATTCATTTTATTGTTGTTTCATTGTGTATTGTCTCTAACACATTGAATATTTTATTCAAATGTGACAAACATAGGAATCTATAGTGAAAAAAAATTGTGTCACTTAGATGTGCATAACATAAGAATGTTTTAAATAATTTAATTTATAAACAGGCTAATAAATTGTTTAAAATAGAAAACATTCACAAATGACAATTGAACAGGCCTAGTGATTTATTTACAATCTTTTCACTTTTTTATTGGAAACATTAGACACACATATATACATTATTTCAGATTTTATATGAACATTGATGGATAAATCCACTACATTCAATAAGTTTTTTCAATAATAAAGCCATATGTTCAAATTAAGTCTATTGGTTTTTGGTTAATTATTAGTTAAAAATTTATATTTTAAATTAAAGCACGATAACACAAATAATATTTGTTGATGTGCATCCAACAGAACGTGTGATAAGGGTAGAAATATTTCTACAATAAAATGTCGATAATATTGATTTGTATTGTCTGCAAGCAAAAGTAAATAAAAAATACAAAAATAAAGAAATTATCTCTATACGGTTAAAAAAAAAAAAAAAACAAAGAAAACAGCCATCACATCGGATTGTCTAGATATAGTATGTGCTTAGTCAGCTGTTATATTGTTTGTGTACTATGTGTCTGAATACTTTCTGAAAACTTTTCTTTATTTTTACAATAAAAGTAAAAAAAAATAAATACTAAATTCACAGATAACGGAAACAATATTGGTGTTAAATTCAGCAAATAAAACAAAATTTAATGTAATTTCACTTAGCTGAAAATAATAAAATCAATAATTATATCATAATTCAATTAAGGTAATTAAAAATAATTCCATGCTTTTAAATAGGTTTGAAATTATTTTGAATTAAAAAAAAAACTTCTTTAGTTTTTACTCATAATCGTTAGTAGTGGACTGGCTATAAATGGCCTGGGATTCAATTTAAAATATAGAATATAAAATTAGTGGTTTTGCGGATTTTTCAAAAATATGGGTACACTAGCGCAATCCCAATGTATATATACTATATAGCCAGTCCGCCACTGATCGTTAGGATAATAAGAACACTTAATCAGTGCTCGGTTAAGTCATTTATTGTTTCTGTAACCGACTTCTATTTAATTTTAGATTGAAAAATGAGAAAATCATAGCAACGTTACTATATAAATACATAATTCTGAAATATTGCCTATCGGAAAATATAATATCTTTATAATGGAAAATTATATGATAACATTATGCTTTACAACAGATATGTTTTCAAATAAATCATAAACGCTATTAAGCACTCTTTAGATTTACATTTGAACAAGCATACGATAAAATATAGGTCGACTAGAACCATGTAACAAGCAGATTAAGATTCATACATAAATCTGATTGATTTTCTGCTATCAATTATTATTATTTTGAATACAATTTTATAATAGCGCCTACTACTTCTTGAGCGATATAACAAAAATAATGAACATATTATAAATACGTTTTTAGTAAAAACTTACGAATTGTCTCTCCTGAAACATTTATTCGTAAGTGTCTATAATATTTATAACATCTATATATAATCTTTTAAGATCATAATGATTTAATATTGTTCCATGAATTTTTATTCAAAAATAAAATAAAGAACCTGTTGGGTTTTATTGAATACAAATTCGTGGAACAATATTAAATCATTATGATCAGAAGAGAATAATTATAGATATATGTAATAAGTATTAGACGCTTACGAATAAAAGTCTAGGGAGAAACAGTTCGTAAGTTTGTACATGCAAAACTTTTTCACACATATAAATGCCACCAAAGTGGACTTATTCAGATACAAAAAAAAACAAAAAAACAAATAGCGAAATTCGTTATATGCTGTGCTGCTCAAATAATTTGAACATCTATGAAGCAAGGTGACGGTCGATACTTTTTTAATTTAGTATCGTATATACCGCTATTGATATTTACTTATTAATCAACAAAAAAATGGAAAATCACAATTTCGATACAATTAAAGATTTCTATAGTATCGGTGTTGAAAAACACAATTTCGATACTTCGATACCGATACTATTTAAAAGTATCGTTTTGGATAAATACTATCGGTATCGACAGGGGCGAACTGACTATATAAGTCAATCGTGTAAAAACGGAAAGGTCCTTAAACTACTTCTGAGCGATGGTAAAAGTTTGGGTGTTCCAGGTAGAAGCGTCTAGGAAAAAAGCATAGCACACAATGATAGTTTGAACAAGGTATCACTCACAGATTTAATGCGTTCTGTATTCATATATTGACAATATTCAGAAATGTATAAATACATTTGCAAGATTCAAAAATATTCGCAATATTCTTAATATCCAAATTTTTTGAATAAACAAATTTATTGATTATTCACAGATATTCTCGAGTATTAGACGGATAAATCTGAAGCTTTTTTTCTGAGCCAGTTCAATGTTCAACCCTGGATATCGAATCGATACTCCGCAATAACCCTGCTATCAACATCACCGAACAATTTACTTCTACGGCATAATTTATGTTTTTTCGAATTAATAAGTTATCAATAAGTTGTTTTATAAAAACAAGCAAGAAGAAATAATCCTGCTAAATTCCTTTTTCAATATTGATTCCATTTCATGAAAATATCCCCTCGTTAAAACTAAAAATATCAGGATTAAGTTTACTTATATTTCCGATTAATGAAGAAAATTCACTTTATTTTCTATTGGAAATACCGTTTTCATTAAAAGTATTATGTAGAATCTCATGCGATAAATAATTAATTATAATATACCTACCAGCTTTTGGGTACTGGTGAAGTATTAAAAATGACTTTCTTTAACCCTTTTGTTATTTTTATATATACAGGTAATTGTTATAAATAAAATCATGAATTGGAACCCATCCATAGCATTTACTGTAATATTCTTCGAGCAAATTTCAGCCATCAAAATTTAATTACGAATATAGTTTTCATTATTCAAAATTCTAAATTCAAAAACTATTCGTATCTCGTTAAAATCAAACAAAATTGAATTTACATATTTTTAATAAAATAATGGTGAAAACGGAAGGTTTCATTAGTGTGAACACCAAAAATTTTCATTGTTAAATTTATTGTTTCGTTATATCGTACACATGACGTATTATTAAAAGTCATTTCCTTTGTTTACAAAGTTTATATAATTAAATTATTATTACATAATACTTCTGTTCATATTTTTGGTTCATGGATTCTACCGTTATCAATCAGACCTACATATAATATCCTCCAGCACAGGTCAGTTGAGGTATCGCTATTTATTTCATGTTATATTGCAGGTATTTTTCCAGTTTAACATTCCCCCAAATAATAGTTCAGTTTTTTTAAACATTTTATTCAAAGCTATAACGAAGTTCAGATCATTTATATTTGAGTAAGGAATATTGGTAAAATTTGAAAACTTACACATTTGGCATAGTAGGCAGATTTACCGTATTCACATTAGTGATAAACTGTTTGGTTTAGGCAAAAAAAAGTTTGAATTTGTGTTATAAAAAATAAAACTTTTTGTATAGTTATATAATTTATATATATATATGAAAAATAAATAAATACATACAGTTTATATTTTATGGGATAGTTAATAATAATAAATATAATATATATGAAATATTATTTCAATGACCTTAAAGAAATATAGTAGCTGTAATTTATTATTATTAGCAATATTAAATTTCCTCCTTTTTATTAATCCCACTTATTAGATATTAAAACACGTCTTTATTGTTACTAACGATAAAATTTTAGAATTTGAAAAAGAGAAGAAAAAACACAGAAACTAAATATTTGCAGTAAAGTTTTAATGCGTGCTCTATTATAAAAGAGTTCTCTTTCACAGAATTTTTATTGAAAAAATGGGGAAAACAATTGTTCATTTAATCTCTAGTTTCAAGGCATTAATTTTTATTTTTATTGCACATTCATGTTTATATTGAGCAATTTTTAGAATCAAATTAAATGATAAACTAAAATGAATAATATTTAGTGTAAGAACGACTAATAAAAATAATTGTATATAAATATTAAATATGTTTCAAAAAATTTTCATTTCAACTTACAAAATATTTCAACTATGTGCTAAATGATATTTAAAAAAAATAAATTCGAAAATTGTTATTTGGAAAAAAATGTACTAACATTTTTTAAGGCGGTGTTGGAGGGGGGCATAATATATGGACGAAATTTACATTTCTAAAAATAAATGGGGGTCATTCATGGTCGATTTTCTTGTACGACATCGCATTTAGCCGTTATTACTGTATGTATTTATATGGCATGCTATAAATATGAAGTGAAGTGTAGCGCCTCAGAATCCAATTAACAAAATTCTAACCTCCTAGTGGAACGGTATACCTTCCAAGGTATACAAAAGTAGGTCTTATATGGGAAACTTTGGAACACATATATACTCATATAAAAATATACTTCCTATGGAATATTTGGTATACTTTACAAAGTATATTTTTCAGTATACTTTGTGAAGTATATCAAATATGTATATCTTATAAAGCGTATTTTGAATAAAATTATACTTTGGAAAGTATACACTTTTTTCAATGTTTACTTTATAAAGCATACTTGTGTATACCATGGAAATTATATCGAATTTCCGCTAGGTCTGTAAATAAAAAACTATTGTCGTTAACTTTTATATAAAATTCAAGTCATTAAAGAATATAGAACATGATACATATCTTAAATTTGAAAAAGAAGAGAAGCCATTTAAATAATAATACCAAAAATGTATGTTTATAGTTCATTCTTGTTGCATATCTAAACTATCTCAACCTAACCTTCCTATGAAAATGTAATGTGCAACGGTTGGTATATTCCTATTTTATGCTATCTTTTACAAAATGAAAACAAAACAATTTTAAAGTAAGTTTTTCTATAGCTTGTAAGTAGTCAGCTGCATTTAAATTGTTACTTAAAATTAAAAACCAAAACCTCATTTGCTTACGCCATTGTCTAATGCATGTATAGTACTTACCTATAATAACTAATGTTTACTTTAAAAGTTACAACTTTATCGTACATTTTTTTTTTTTTTTGAACATTATTATTACGTCTGGCTCAAATCAATTTACATATGAAATCTAAAAGGGCCAACGAAGAAAAAAAAAACGATTTTCAATTAGGAAATTAATTTCTAAATTTGAATGGAAACCCAAAATCCATATTGTATAAAAAAATTCCAATATCAATCAATGTCATTTTCAAGGTCTTTCTTTCAATTACTATTAAAAATGAAATGAAACTCTTACCACATCTAGAAATATGCCAATTTGTCATAGGACTTCATGCAAAGAGAAATGTTGCACAACTAAAATTATTGGAGAAATCTACATAGCTTTAAACAAATTATAGAAGAGGCGACGACGCAGCAGAAATCTTTTTACATATGAAGAGCGATTGTGAGAATGTATATTGAACCAAATAACACATTTCATAAGGAGAATAATTGAGATAGTAGTGAAATACTGTTTAAAGCTTTTTCGATGATGCGCATAAAATGTGCTGTAAGTGTGGTAATGTAATGTTCGAAATGTAAATGTAATAGATTAGAAATAACATTCGAATTATTTTATCGTTTGAATTGACGCTAGTTGACTTGTATTTTATATATACAAATTTTAAACATACTAACAAAAGAACATAAAAGTACATAATAAATGCATGCAAAATAGAGCAAAATCAGTAAGCAACCACAATACAATTTGAATATTTAATTTTACCTTGAATAAAATATTTTTTTTAAAGTATATTAAATTTATTATGACATTGAACGGTTAAACTTTTATAATTCACTAATGTACCCACATTAACAAAAATTTATATTTTATAACTTGTTCCGCATATGTTTTTATAATTTTATAATTATCTCTAAACCCAGGGCTGTAAAACTTCATATCGGATAAACTTGAAAAAGACGTAATCCATATTCGATGGAAAATAAACGACCTAAGTTTATTTAAGGCGACGATATTTTTTATTACAAATGCATGGTATGACACGACACTATAAGTCAATATAATAATAAAAAATACAGCAAATAAAGCATAATAAATCGTAGATAAAATAGAAATTAATGTCATCAGTTATTCTTATTCTAATTATTAAATAAAAAATTATTATATATAGTTTATCAAAAATTAGTGCGAAAAATGAATAGGCAAATAATAATAAGTCGTGATTCAAATCATATCATTCCATACTCTAATAATAATAATATTATTCAAAATTTAACGAGAATTATTGTTTAAATATACTTAATCGCAAATAAAATTTTAAAATCCATAGAAAATAGAAAAATCATTTTTTGACCTTTGACGTATGACCGTGACCTTTGACCTTTTGAGGTGAAGATCAGATTCAGTTACTGTAGAGCATAGTATAAGTTTAATCCCAATTGATCTAGTAATTATCGAAAAAAATTAAATTTGTACTTTAACCTTTCGGGATCGAGATCACAAGATCACTTTCGAGCAAGTATAAGTAGTATCCCTACCCAGTCATTGATAATAATTAAAAAATCAAATCTATAATGCACAGATGTTTTACATGTAGTACATAAAAATATCATATTCAAGCATATCTGTTATCTGCATACATAAATGGCTGGGTTATCTATATTATGCAAATCTGAATTTACAGATATTTTGAACAATAATAAACAAATTTAATTGCACACATTTCAATAAATAATTAAGTATTTAACATTCAAATTACAAAAAAAAATGTTTGGTTTAAAAGTACATCATTCCAGGTATAATTTATTTTGTTTGTATGTATTTGCCCAATAAATATTGCAAATAAAATTTACGTATACTGAATTCTAGAACTTTGCAACCATAAATAGTGTTGGCTTTGGCACGTCTTCTTGAGTTACCTCTTTGTCATGGCATTAGGTCGTGTCTTTTTGGTTCTCTACCTATTGATTAATTCAACGAAATTCGAAGAAGTAAGACAGGTTAATATTTTAATATTTTAGTCAAAATCGGGGAATAAACCTGGCTATATATCCAAATAGTATGTATTTTGGAAATCAAGGTGAGGTAATTTTTTGAAATTAAAATAAAGATTGTATCTTTGTCCAAAATCGAGTTAGTTGAATTTCACTTCTCAAATTAAATTATAATTATTTGCAATAGAAAATGCAATAATATTATATTTCCAAAAAAGTTGATGTTTAACATAGTAAACGTCATTTAACCTAAACATGCTCTAAATATGAGCAAGCCATCGATATTTAATTAGATACATTTTAACATTTATAAGTGTATAATTCAATGTAGTTCAAAAACATTGTTTTATTAAAATCGTTTTACATATGTAAACATGTTAGTATGTAAATATTTTAATATGTAAATCTATTGAATTTTTCCAGAAGCATAAATATTTTATATACACATTACACATAGAACATGCAGCATGTAATTAGAAATTTCAGTCATGTATACTGTATAGTTCATTTCTAAAAGCCTTTGTAAGTTAAATAAATAGAGCAAATGCCTAATTAATATAAAATATTAAATAATTAAATAAATAAATAGTACATAATGGTATAAAAACTTTTCATATTCAATAGATTATAATTTTCATCGTCATTCTATAAAATATAAATGAGAATTTAAATTTATTTACATAATTCGAAATTTCTATTTATATTTATTTACATTTATCCATATTAATATTTGTAAAATATATAAGGTATGGCTTAGCATTCCATAAAATGGAAAAAATTATAAAACCAATTTTTATTTAACAGTACAAAAAAACGTAATAGAAAAGAGAGGACAAGTATTTGGTGAAACTTGTTAAATTAAATATTGAAATAAAAGCACCTGCACATTTATTGATACAGATAACATAACATTCAAATATTGTTAACCCATATGTGGTCCCGTATGAGCTTCTTTTCCATAATAATATATTGCGCACATTTTTCATATTTTATTCAAAGAGAATAAACGATTTCATTTAAATACAATTTTGTACTTGAATAGATTTCTTTTTCCTTTTTCTTTTAGAGTTTCAGATTGAATAAGTACTTTCAATAATATTTCTTTTGGACGATTGAATTGAAATTTTAGAGATTGTTTCGATATATTGAACTTTAAAACTATGCATTGTATTGTAATTAATATAAATATTGTTATGATTTTTATTACACATTTTATCAGGTATTAAAATAGTTTTAAATTTAAATCACACACAGTTTATAACCAAGGGCGGATTTAGACACATATTTCAGGGAGGGCGGTAATGAAATAAATTATTAAAACAAGATTTTGTTTTCTAATATTCTGTTTTTTGTTTTTGCAACTTGAAAAGATACTACACATATTTCCACCACCCAAAACAATAAATCGCGAAAAAAAGTCCATATTAATTTTAGGGGACGATGGCCCCATCGCCTATATCTGGGTCCACCAATATTTGCAACACATTAGGTTATTTTTAAGACGGTGGGTAAATACACGCTATAGAGACGAAACAATCTATATATAGATAAAGCATAGAAGTCTAAAAACTGTACTATTGAATATAATTGCAAATTTTTCCTTTGGTTATTAATAGTTATCGTTATTCTCTTTTATTTAGGCGACGAAAAAAATTATAATTTCGAATTAAACTAAAAAGATTCCAAGATTACTTATGAAACTCGAAATCAATCGAATATTTAAGAAAAAAATATGGAAAATAATGGTAATAATGACCAGCTACGTGATAAGCCTTAATATGCAGCACATCCCCAAGTTAAGATATAATAGCAACATCTAAATTTTTTTAATTAAATATTTAAACAAAAACTAATGGGAAAAGTCGGATATACGACTTTTCCCATTATTCAATAATTATTATTAAACAAGATTGTTTCGTTTCCATGTAGTGTACGCACACACGTGTGTGACGTCACTGCTATATTCAATAAAATGTTAATTGGGAATCGATTGCTAAAGACACTTTGTCAAAATAGCAATTGATTCAAAATATTAAAATTAGCAATATTGTCAATTTGACAATATTGTAAATTCTTTCGAGTTCAATTATTGATTGAGTTGTGAAATTGACAACTCAACAATAACAAAATAAACGTGTGAATGAACTTGCAAATTTGGTGACATTCCAATGCGCCAAATATTGCATTAATTTATTCATTAACGTTAGTCTTAATTATATATTCGAAGAAGGAAGTTGCAATTAATGAAGTGAAGTAGTTAAGAATAAAACTGTACGTAAACCTAATAAAAAAGTAAAGTTAAGTTATAACGAATACACGCAAAAATCCGAATTCAGTATAAATAAATAAAGTGTTTTAATTTAAAGAATAGAAGAACGGTTAAGATAGTAATACCAAGTTCTGCTATATCCATAAGATAATTTGAACTCTCAAAAAAACTTTTTCATATGTATATGCAAACTTTATAATTCAAAGGATAATCTCATTACCTAATTCAAATTGGTAAAACACAATGTCCAATAATTTAAAATTTATTTGTGTTGT
This sequence comes from Catotricha subobsoleta, assembly GCA_011634745.2. Lineage (NCBI taxonomy): Eukaryota > Metazoa > Arthropoda > Insecta > Diptera > Cecidomyiidae > Catotricha > Catotricha subobsoleta. Next base: position 601 of record JAABKK020043870.1, on the reverse strand, counting down.
TGATATGCTTTGAAATAGTGAAAATTTATTTAATCATAAGCAAATACTCTGACAGTGACAATAAACAACAGAAGTCATTTAACATAATAATATATTATATATGTTAGAATTTATACCTGTAACTCTACTGACTTTACATACATTTCTGATGTAACAATTTGATTTTATTTGTAATACTTTCTACTTTCTACGAATAAAGCTAAAGCAACACTTACACATTACATTTGCATTTTATGGATGGAAAGTATGAGATTGTTTTTCACTATTCTATAAATTTTTATGTATTATAGGGTGACATGAATTTCCAAAGTTTTAAAAATGTGATAAAAAGAAAATATTATGGTGACTAGGTGAACATCATGATTTCAAAATAAACCTTTATTTACTTTCAAAATTCTCAGGTGCGGGCATAGGTGCACACGCTTCTGATTTCAGGGAGGGGTACATTTGAAAAATTTAGATAGGGTAAAAAAAACGGTCTTCAACTTTCAAGAACCATCGACGATTGCAAAACCGCCTCCAAACAAAAAGGCTTACCCTTAGCTGACTTTTGAGAAAGTGAAAAAAGATACTATTTTCTCCAAATTATCATCGACGATTG
>JAABKK020043859.1:0-12788 GCA_011634745.2 Catotricha subobsoleta | reverse complement strand
AATTGTAATAAAAACAATTATGCTGAATATCGGTAACTATCGTTACAGAAAAGGCACATTCAGCGTGGAATGACCCACTAGTACTGAAATATTGTACTTTATAATTACTTTTTTTTTTACCGGTACTGAAAAAAAGTACTTTCAAGTACTCACTTCAAAATTTCTGAATACTGATAAATTTAGTAGGTAGCTTTAAGATAATACCTGACGAAAATTTTGAAATTTCCTTATATTATTTAATTCGTCAAAAAATAGAGAAAATTTTCTTTCTTAAAAGCTTCGTAAAAAATAAAATAAAATAATTTTGTGATTCTTTTTAATCTTTTTTTTTTTTTAAATTGTACCAGTAATTAGGTACTAATATTCGAGTACCTTTTTTGTACTGTACTTCCTTGTACTGAAAATAAATTACTTTCAAGTACTTACTTCAAAATTTCTGAATACTGATAATTTCAGCATTTCTTTTAAGATACTTGCCCATATCTGTAACAAATAAAAATTATCTATTTATAACAACAACAATCTAATTAATTCAAAACCATATTTACTAAAAATGTTACGAAACACACGATATCAAATGTTTCAATTATGTTCTTATCTCAATTTTATAGCTCTTAAAACGTTAATTATTTCAATTAAAATTTTGTTTATTCTGTACACCACATGTGTGATTATTCAAAATTTTCTTTTTTAAATGCATGGATTTAATGCTATAAATATAAAAACACCTTAATGTTAATACCGAACATTCTGTTTTAATATGTTGGCAAATTTACATTTACCATAGCCAGATTAATTCTAATATCGTTACGCATATATAAAATTGTTAATGTTTATGTCACCTGGCTGATATATAACCTGTTTTATGTCAAATAAATACAATTTACATAAATATAAACTTCATTATGCGTATAACGTAAAATATTATATATATATATATATATTAATATCCACTATATTGGTTGTGCGAAGGAATCGATGATAATGTTGTTGACGACAACGACGATTTCAATGCCTTGTTCAACTACTAAAATTGTTGGAATATATTTTCAATTTTATGAACCTCATCACATATTGATGGGAAAAAATAGACTCTGTTTATATTTTATGGATATTACCATGTTGGTATATCAACTTCTACCATATAACCTTCACCTACCTATTCCGTTTGACTGTGTACTCTAGCTCTGTCTGTATTATACCCAATAAGCAAATCAAAACTCATACCATCCGATTTTGAAATAGGTTTGAAAATGAATTTCAATCTTTAACTAAATGTAGATCACACAGGTAATATTATATACAATAGACTATTATTAAACTTTAGCGTAAGTATACGGTTTAGAATTGCAATGCAAAGTACTTAGCAAAAATACAACATAAATAACTATATTCTATTCTATAGACTATATAATAAACAAAATATGACATGATTCGTCAGTAAAAAAAACTAGCTGCCACTTCATTTTTCTTAAGAATGTTAAAATTTGAAATTAGAAAAAAAAACAACGAAACCAATCTTTGTTGAAATTTTATTCAAATTTTAATGAAATTCCTCAAAATTGAACTAAAAAGTGAATATTTTAGTTTCGCGCACCAAGAAATCCAAGCGTTCTGAAAATAAAAGAAGACTTAATAAAAATCACGAAATTTTCAAAAAAAATGTCACCATGAAATATCGATCGTTATTTTTGTCATAAATTCCAACTAGATTGTTTTTATTGTTTTTAAAAGCGCTGTAAAAAAATAATTGCACAGCTCCTAGTTGTTACATTCATGTTCACTTCGAACTCTATGTGTTAGGGAATTTTCAATATTTGAAAAATTTATGCATAGAATCTATGAACTTTTTAGCAATTCAATACGCAAGCTAATCTGCTGTATTGTCTTTGTCTATAACATATTGTATTCAGGCCCTCCGACAGGATGAGAGAGGCCGAGGCTAAATCTAATTTTGCGACGCGAGGCCGCTTATTCTTTCAACTCATTTTTTTAAAAAAAAAAATTTACGTTTTTAAACAATTTTAATATATGTCAAAGAAATGTTCGATGAGAAAATAACTTTATATTTTAAGTGAGTTTGCAATATTTTGACTTTTGACGCTTCTAGCATGCACAAACAATAAGACACATTTGAAACAAACAATAACTATTACAAAAATCCGATTCCTTTATTAATTAAACAATAGCTTTTCGGACTTTCTTCTGTGAAAATTTGCTAATTATTGCCGAGAAATTCAAATTTTATGTCACAGTTCATATTGAGCATACGATCTTGGCCCAATGTTGAGCGATTGAAATTCTTGACTCGATTGAGTACGCTAAATGAATGTTCCCCTGAAGCTACTGAAACAGGTATACTTATAAAAATCTTCAATGCAGTAACGATGTTAGGGAATAAACCAGCAAGTTCAAATTCAAGAATTTAATAATTTAATTTAAAACTTCTCTTCCCCATACAAATAGTTGTGAAATTGAAATAAGCGCTGACTGCGTTCGTAGTGGAAAAAGTTTTCATACAATCGATCTATAGAAAATGAAAGATTTTTTTGACGTTTCGCGCAAAATACGCAAAACGAACATTTGCATTCAAAATTTTAAATTGAAAAAGAGTCAAATAAGATAATGCCAAAAATTTGAGGCCGATCGGAAAAGAGAGGCCGGGGCCATATAGCCTGGCTGACCCCCCCTGTCGGAGGGTCTGATTGTATTTAATTATATGTTATTAAATTTGATGAAAGTTGATTTTACTAACTACCAAGAAATATTTTTCTTCAATCTCTTTACTACTTTTAATTTAAGTTCAAATTGGATAATTATTATACAAGTCTGTTTAAAAATTAAAAAAAAAAAAACGGAGTAAAATATATTTGAAAAATATTAGGTTTTTGTTGTCATGCAAGGACACCCAAAGATTGGTAAGATCCGCAAACTTACGTTTATTTATTTATTTGTCACATATGTTTTGACTATGAACTAGATCAAATTACTATTTAATGTTTTATGAATATAAAAAAAAAATTGTGACTCGGCTGGCGGGGGTCTACTAATTTTTATGTTATTTTTTTATTTTCTTATTTTATTTTATTTCACTTTTTTGTTTAATTCAAAAATCAAGCGTTATACCAATTAATTTTGCATCTTATTTTATAAAAAATTGATAAAAGGTAACTTATTTTCTTTTTAAGTATTTTGTATTGAATATAAATGCAGTATTTTACTAAATGGTTTTAATTTCTGCTAATATTAACGAAATGAAATGATTCGTACTACTGGTGTTGGGTACTTATTTAATATTAATTTTTCAGACGAAGATTTCATCCAGCAGATAAAATTTGATCGAAAAACATTTAAAGCAATTTTTAGGTTTATGATCCGGTATATATTTTAAATATAATGTATAGAACCCTTACACTGGAAAGATAATGAAATTATCTGACTGAAATAGACGAATTATCCCAGAGTAACCAAATTTTTCTTATAAACAAAACGTTGCATTTGGTCAACAGGTAGATTCTGTTTAGATCATTTTCAAATAGTTTTGCCACTACAGACTTCAGCCTAAATTTCGTATATGTCGTGTTGCTTATTGGGTTCTTAAATTTTTTATGTAGATTGTGATATTGGCATTTTTGTTGATTTTTATACATCTTATCTAATATGCAATATTATATTGTAAATATTAGTACCAGGATATATTCAAATATATATGAAGTACGTAAATATTATCTATATCTAACATCTTACCTAGATGCGTTATGACATGAAACTTTACTACTGAAACTTCCATCCCATTTCGAATAATAAACACATCGTAAATATGCCAAATTTTGATATTTCTGTGATATGCTAAGAAATATTTTCACCTCCTGTTTCTTGTATCTTGTTCAGTACATATACTTGAAATAAGAACCCATAAGTATCCACCTACAATAACTTATCGAGTTATGCTTAAAAAATGGATATACATTATATAATATTGATTTTTATCGCATTTTTTTTTTAAAAAATACTCGAGAATGTCATTTACAGTCAGATTATAATATTATTTAAAGTATTTATAATTAAAGAAGAGGAAATTATTTCAAGTAAGAGAGAAATATTTACATTTTGTTGAATTAAAATGCATAAAGTAAGTACATATATAAAAAATATTAAATCTTTCCATAGTGAAATGAAACTTAAAAAGTTATTCAGTCTTAAAAATAATAAAATTTTGTGGCTGGATGCTTTACTAGATTTATGCGCGCATATTTAAAATGACTGATAAGTAAAAGCAAAAATATTTCAGTTTAATATCACATTAAGATGCACTTTAAATTAAACCATTTTTAAATTTAAAGTCACCTTATAAGTACGACCATAAACAGTACACTTGAATTTACAATTATCAACAAAATTAGGAAGAAAGCATATACGCAAGCAGTACAGACGTAATATGTTATCTGTTGTCACATGTAAATTGTTATTTTGCACTGAACATTTTATTATATTTACCGATTGTTATACATAAGTGTATTGGTTGCTGCCCAATATAATATCTCCTTCTGTAATTTAAATACGAATTCTAGGTAATTAATGTTATAAAGAAAATAATAAATGATAAATGCTTTTAAATTATACTTAATCGATACAACATTTATTATTTTTACTTAATCGTTTCCATGCTTACGAATTTATTTTTATAAAACCTTGAATCGATATCCTGAAAATTATTAAATTTTTAAATATTCATTTTTAAGTAGATCCAGATATAGGGAGAACAACATTTCTAGGATATTGCTCAGATATTAGATATTAGCATATAAACATAATATTATTGACTAAAAAGGCCAAAACAGTACCAATATTTATCTTCAGATATAATTGTAAAAAAAAAATATCGAAGCCAACAAATTCAAAATAAAAAATTTAGATTTTTATTACCTATAGAAAAAAATCAAATATACAAATGGGTCGTATTTATTTCCCCGGTTATTTATTCAATATGTTCAGTAAATAATCCAAATGTGCGATCGTAATGTTCGGTAAATCTAAAAGTATGGATTTCTCCGGATTTGGACTTTTCGAGAAAGGCAAAATGATTAGATTACAGAGGAATATAACAAAGGTATGAACATTTATACCTAATAATGTCTTAGCGGGGGAATCAAGTTATTCAAGAAAATCGTTTTTTTTTTAAAAGCGAATATTTGGACCATTTTTACCGAACAAAAAGTTTTTCTTACTGATAGAATAAAAATACATAATTATGTTTACAAATTATTAAATTGTTAATAAAATTTTGTTGCAAAATATGAAAACATATGTACAGAAGCACAATATGGTTGAAAATTTAATAAATTTGCACATTATGGTTAATTACCTAAAAATTAAATAAAGAACTTGGTTAAAAAAAAAAAAAAAACAATAATGTTATCTCATTAATCTGTTAAAAGATAAGTTTATTGTTGATGTTCCATACAACGTTTCAGACAAATTATATCGATTAATATTTCTTTTTGGGCAGGAGATTGACTAATCTAATTACCAAATACCTCCTGTACATAAAAGCTTTATAAAAAAAAGAAAGAAAGAAAAGAAAATCAATCAAAAGGGCTCTTATTTAAAATTATACCATTTTTCTAACAGGTCACAGCATAAGTAGCAATATATTATTTTAGTATAGTTTTGCAAGCCAAGGGGCCAATTGTTTACATTTATATTTTCATTTTTTCAATTTAAATGTTTTACGAATCTTGTTAATACATACTTACATATCTAGAGCTCTCTTGAAGGACGAAATATTTTTTTTTTATATAACCTAACAGTATATTTATACTTCAATTGAGAATTCTTTCTTTTTTTTTTTTTTTGGTCTGATATTTGCCTAAGAAAACACACTCGAGAATTATTATTATTATTTGCATATGAAATTTATTTACAAAGGAGAATAATTTAAAAGAAAATTAGAAATGAAAATAATTTTTTCTTTTTATTTTTTCACATTTTTTTTTCCTATTTCTCATATCCCAGGTCCGCATGAATTATTCGAAATGAGTTTTTCCTATTTCCACAATGCACAAAAAAAATGTGTAGGTGTTTTATTAAACATTGTTCATTGAAAAATGTTTCTAGTTGCGTGACTTGAAATAAAGAATATTTAATTAGTTTACTTGCGGCACATCGTCAGTGCGAAATGTTTTTAAAGTCTTTTATCCAGTTATTCTATTTTCCCTAATATTTTAATATCGGAAAATTCCAAATGTTTCAATAATTTTTAAATTGATTTAAAGAATTCAATTCAAATAATTCGAAATTCCTTGAATTTATTTTTAAAGAAATATTGCATTTTTCTAAACCCTGCTCAATTGATGATATTGATTATCTTATATACGAGTAGTGTACATTTTTTGTCAATGGAGGTCTTTTATCGATATATATTAATGTTATTAGTATTTCTTGGTAATATAGTTTGCATACAACCGCCACAATCTTATCGAATCTATCATATATCTTGTTTTCTCATAAATGATAAATATCGATGGTGATGATTATTAATACCGAACGAAATGCAAAACAATATATATCTTTATTCTATCATCGTTATCAACAGGTGGAATAAGAATTTTAAATTAAAAAAGAAATATTCTAGTAATTTCTTTACCTGATGCATATTGGCATTCTTCTCATGCCCCACAGATATCTATTTAATAAATAGAAAAGCGATGTAAACTTTCCTTCAATATTACGTCGATAGAAATATATTCGATTATTTGTTTTCTTTCAAAATAATAATAATGGTACATTTTTAGCATTTCCTATAATTCATATTATAAAACTGATGCCAGGAGCATAATTCAATAAAGTATTTATTTCTAATGAAATAGGCGTACACAGTGACTAATTGAACAATAAATTAAATAATTTATAATGAACGTGTAGTTTTTTGTAAAATATAATTAAAAGTTTTTTTTTTTAAACTCAAACATAAATAAATTAAATTATGCAATAAAACAGAATCCGAAAATAAAATTTATAGTGCCATTAATTAAATATTAAACGTTGTGTATCAAAAATGTATGTCGCCGCTGTTTACAATGGAGATAAAATTATTAACAACACTTAGATGCTTGCTCAACTGGTAAGACAAATATTATATTTTTAAAAACTATCTAAAATGATTCCTTATTAACCAAATCATTTCGCTTATAACTTTAGAAATTCTAATTCTAAAAAAAGATAAGAAAATGTGAAGTACTGAAATTTTTTTAAAAATTACGCATGAAAATCTACTCGCAAAAAATATATATTAAATATATATTATTAGATTAACTCATGTTCACGTTGATTTTTCTCAGCGTCCAACTGTATGTCAATCATCAAAATCCGTCCAGTCAATCCTGAGAAAAAGCCAAAAGAACATAGAGTGGACAAAAAAAAAAATAAGAAAGAGAAACCAAATCATAACTTGAGATTTTGGACGTGTTTTGGAGTAAAACGGTTTTTACCATTAATTTCTATAAAAAAAACCCTATCAGACTGTGCTAGTGGATCCAAATCCCATCAAATTTTTTCAAATTTTTTGGACAGTGTTATCTATATGTTATTTAATGAAAAAAAAATATTATACTTAAATATAATAATTTGCAAAATAAAAAAAAAATGCAATCAATACTATGATGGCTCTTAAAAAAAAAATCAAAGAATTTAAATATAGTTAATGTCAATACGCGAAACAAAAAAAATTTTTACACAAAATGTAATATTATTAAAATGTGACTAAATTATTAAAAAAAAAAATATATTTGAACATAATTGGAAATGTCGCGTGATTATATAATAAATTTTTAAAACGTAGTTGCATAATCATAGTTCTAAATGAATTAAGTGAACGATACTTACGAATTTGTAAAATTAATAAATAATAACGTACCGTTTCCTAATGGAAAACACACACACATAATTAGATTACCTCTTGAAGTGAAATAATTCAGACGCACACACAATTTTCCGCCGTCATTATGGGAAATACACTTAAATACACATACTTTATATTATTGCTTTTATTGCTTTATTAAATACAAACCATTTCTATATATTTTTTCTCTTTTTTTTTTTTATTAACATTCCTCATTTTTATTTCCTTTTTTTAAATGGAAATCTACTTAAATATATAAGAAAAAAAAATACTTTACGACCGTCACATTTATGTTTGATGGAATAAATGCGATAAAAAAATAATATTAAAAACATTCATCACATTTTCTGGATTCTCTTTTTTATAAAGAATTACATATTCTGTTTGATTTTGACTCTATTACACGATGTACAAGCAAACGGCGTTTTATTGTACTTTATTTATAAGCATAAGGAATAAAAAAAAAAAGAAAAGAAGAAAGAAGTATTTTGATATCTCACAGATCAGATCATAATATAAGATATATTTATTTTCATTGTAAAATGTTAAATGGTGAATTGCAGATACAACCATGCTAAATCCAAATAATTTTGTCTAAGTTTTATGTGTGTACCTTTCGAATGTGTTCTAGGGATTTTAATAGCAGTAGCTATTGGATTATTCAATTATAGATAGGTATTCAATGGTTGTGATGGAAACTGAAAGATTATATTTCTTTTAGAGCTATGATCAAAAATTGGCTCTAAGGCCCACAACAATCCAATTTACATTCTTATTTATTTATATGTCTTTTGAGCTAAAAGAACAAAATAAATAAATAAAATTTTCTTTTTAATGTGATAACAAAGGAAAAACGTTTTTTTTTTTTTTTTTACTTTACAGCTACATATAAATATTTTTCCTTTTTTATAAGCAACGGATATGAAAAGTATTTTCAAGCCAGGACTAAACCATACATTTTCCTCAACTTAACCAATACAAGCCTTAATATACATATATTTTTATATATACATTATCTCTATGTTCGTAAAGTCATGTGAATAACGGTCATGCAAATTATATAGTCTTGATTCTATACAATTCTTCGAAATAGTATCAGATTCAAAGTGAAAATGAAATTATATATTGAAAATCAAATATCTGTATTTATCTTTCATTGATGTCCATTTTTTGGTATTTATCTGTTACATCACCCACAGTGAGTGTTGTTATGTTTTTGTAATGCATGTTATGTAATTAATGAGCATAAATAAAATATAACTACGTAGTGGACAAGACAAAGACAATGGTAACGCTTATAAAAATATTTCATGTTCAAATTTAGTAGGTAAACAATTCATGCTTTGCATGTAGTGTGGTGTATATAAATAAATAAATGAGACAGATGGTCGAAATAACATGAAAAAAATATAGTGAAAGATAATTTACGTTTAGGTCATTATAGTATTTTTTTTTTCAATTTATACATGATCTGGACATTTATTCTATTATATGCCCAGAGGCTTGCAATAACCTGGGACGCTAAGCGACCAGTAGTCTCTTAACAAAAATAATCGGGGGTACATAATGGAGCCGCTTCGATAGCCTGAACGCTGGAATTCGTCCACCCCCTTTTATCCAATCCAATGCCCAGAGGCTGGATCTCAAAATTTTGTTGATCATTGCTCACTCATACAACACACAGGATTTACGTTACTTTAAGGCTTACAGTCAGATTTTGACTAATGGCCCATGTTTACGAATATTCGGTTATTAAGTCTTTATGTCTACAAAAATGAATAATCAATGTACGCAATTGATTGGCAGCCTGTTTATCTATTACTAAACCACAGTAACACTTGATTTTATCTAAATAGCAAATTTTCCAATATATACTTTAAAAATATTGCATATCATATGTCCTTTGAATATATTGACAAAATCAGTTATTAGATAATAATTTTTATCGCAAGTTTAATTCGGTAATATCATTATTTAAAGGTCATAGCATAGTACAAAATATTTGCTCCATGATTTTTATATCTATAATCTATACAGTTTTAATAATTTGCTAATTTATTTCTCTAATATATCCTAATTGAATAATATGTAAAGTTTTCCATTGTCTAAGTGCTAATAGTTAACTATATAATATGATATTAACCAACCATAATGTGGAGACATTGCATTGCACGGCTTTTGATTACATCACTCCATCCATATACTTAATAAATACTTATACATATAATAAATTATTTTGAAGGACAAAAATAAAGCACATTTTCACATTATGACACAACAAAAGTGGTTTTGACGAGAAAAAAATGACATAATTAGAAAAAAAAGACATTCTCAGAGCGACAAAGCATCAATGATGTGTAGTATTATGTGGTATATAAATTATATAATATTTTATATAGAATATAAAAACCAGTCGCTCATCATGTATGAACACTCGGTGTGTCCAATGGAGTGCTTGTACGTGCTTTAAGCTTTAATATATATTATCGTTATGTACCTACTTATAAATATCTATTAGAGTGGACCCAAAGATTAATTCTAAGAATAGAATTATCTGTATAAATTTATATCATATAATTGAATTCTTTTATTTAAAATTATTTACCGTTTCTAAAAAAAAAAAACTTTTTTTCCCTTTGGTTTTAAATTTTAATTCTTCATAATGATATTCTTTACGTTTATACAAATAAACACTGTGGTGTAATAATGCTTATTGAAATTTCTTGGAATAATGTATCTGTTGAATCTGTAAGTTTTATGTTGCGATTAGTGATAAGTGCTTTTATTTATATTTAACCTTCAGTTCATTCGAATGAATTCAGGTCAATTACTCCTTTGCATAAATTTAAGATATACTTATTCAGGATTCGTTTATCATGACTTTTCAAGTCTTAATCTTTTTTTTTGTTTGTTTGTTTTTTTTTTTTTATTTAAAAATATTTTGGTGCCACCCCAATGTATTTAACAAAATACATTATAGCGCACATGTCGCATATCAAATAGGCTGTACGAGTACGTACTAAATTATAACCAAAAATAAGTAAATAAAAGAAGCTCGAAATTAGAGTAAAAAGTGGTTAATGTAACTTATTACATACCTACATGAAGCACGTCAAAAGTGCATCAAAATTAGTTATTAGTCTTCAGGTCTTTATTATAAAAGGGTTAGAATATAATATTCTTGTATTTTAAACAATTTTAAAAAAACAAATGAGAAATTAATTAATTGTTGTTGTTTAATACAATTTCAAATTAAATGATTTAGAACCAGTTTTCCATCGCCCCTCGACTATTTAATTGTTTTTATATTTAAAATAAAGAAAAATTTAAATAAATAAAAAGTTGTCACAGAGCCGCATGGTTTCCAATAAATGCTGAAAATTGTTTAAAAGCTGTGATTCGAAGTCTTAAATTAAAAGGAATTATTTGTCTTTGAAGTGTATCAAAAATCAGAGACTTCAAATTACAATTGTGTTTATAAGTAAATAAAACAACGTTTCACATTCAAACTCTGTTAATATTGATTATTTTAAATTTCGATTAAATATAAAAAAGTTTCAAGTTCAGCTATTTCAAGTAGCATAGTCGGTGCGATCAAAAAAAAAAATTTTTTTTCTCTCAAATTCTGTTTTAAATCTAATTCTGTTTACAATGCTAATGTTATTCGTTACTGTTACTTTTATTACATTTATTTTGTATATATAGGCAGTAGGCACTAGGCACCTATCTCAATCTGTTTGGAGTTTAAGAATTCACGCGCTTAGTAATCAGTGGTGGCTGTGCGGCGGGTGTATTGATATATCGCATACATAACTATTTTATAAGTATTATATAAGTAAGTGAATTCATACGACATAAAATTTTCATAAATATAAAAAAGAACCCTAAACAAAATTTATATTGTATTGTAAACTGCGCGCGGGCATAGCTGATGACTATGTATTACAGCTACCTATAACTGTAATGATTTGGGGGAATAAAAACGTGCAGGGTGAGGAGAGTGGATTCAAAATTCCTATAATATGAAAAAAAGACGAGTGGATTCAATAATGGCAAAATAGGTATTTCAAAATATATATTATTGTATAAAATAAGAACAGCGAAAAACGCAAAAATTTAAATATTCAAATAGCACGCAAATAACTTAATATATAGTTTGAGAAAAAGAAATATAAAAGAGAAAGATAAAAGATTTTTTTTTTTACTTGAATATAAATCATACAAATGCCGTACCACACATTCGCAAAATATTTATTTATATACAAAGCTAGGTTACATTAAGTGCCTGCTATAGCTAATACGAGTAAAAAATATATGCAGCCATGCATAGATAGACATGTGTTTGGTCATATATGCGAAATTGTATATTGTCGAATAATATTTTTCTTTGTTATGAATTTAAAGAAGAAAAAAACAAGGAATATATTTATGATGTAAATGTAGGTAACGTAAGTACACTACACACCCATGAATTGTATTAATAAATAAAATTGTATGAAAAGAGCTTACATATTACAGTGAAGCGAAAATGATCTTATATTTTATTACAAAAGACCTTTTTGTAGGAAATGTCAAAACTGTCCAAGGGAGCAGGAAAAAAAAACAAATAAAAATTTCAAACTTAATGAATTATTTATTGGAGCCAATATAAACCTGCTTGACTTGTTTCTTTTGTGATAATTTGAATTTATTTGTAAAATTTCAGGCATCCAGTCCTATTAAAATAAAATTACTTATTAACACATTTTAAAAATAATATTTCTAGTAAAAGTAAGGAAACGCGAATAAAATAAGACTTTGTTCCATTTTATTCAGAGTTGGCATGTCTTTTTGAAAAAGACAAAAGACAGATAAAAGACATGTCTTTTATGTGTCTTTTATCATTGAA
>JAABKK020043837.1:0-12791 GCA_011634745.2 Catotricha subobsoleta | reverse complement strand
ATATATATATTGAGATTCTGTTGTGGATAAATATTAAATAGCAGATGAATGATCGCACAGATTGTTTATGAAATTTCACATTTAGCGCTTCATAATACCTGAACAATCTTGTTGCTTTTAAATTCTGACTTAGTTGAAAATTACTCTAAACCATGTGCAATGCTAATTTTATTCATTCGTTTTCTCTATCATATTCATTATTCATTATTCATATATAGTTACTACATGTTTAACGCCTATTTTCCTAATAAACTAAAACTTTTTTATTAAATTAAATTTTTTACTTCACTTTCTAACTTATCGAAATCACCTCTATTTTTATTACACAAGAGTAATTTATATTAGCATTGACCAAATAACAATTGATTTTCATGGCGATTTTTTTTTTCAGTGCCATCTCCACCATTAACTAGTTTCCATATTACATCCGATGGATGCGTTATTCATGATTATCATTTCACTTCATTTTTGAAAAATATGAAGTAAGTATAGGGATTGTAATTTTTTTTTAATCACTTTCATTTAGTTTTTTCTCAGAATCGGTTAGACGGATTTTGATGTTTGACCCACCTTTGGACGTAAAATTGAAATGTTTTCAAAAAATATAGGTTTTGGTTTTCGGTTTGAAAAATCAAAAAAACTGATTATAAATCCTTCAAAAAATTAAGTTTTTTGATTTTACGACCTGACAGTCCAAAACAGTTCAAGACTAAAACTTATATATTTTGATGTCGCCTTAATTCTGCGTCTAACGGTGGATCAATCATCAAAATCCGTTTACTCAGTCCTGAGAAAATGCAAGGTTAAAAAAAATTAGTACTTTGTATTAATGGTATAAAAAAAAAAACATGTTTTTTCTTTGTTTATGAACACTCGCAAAAATGAAGTTGTGTACCAATCTAATTGGTAGCTTGTTTCATTTGGTACTAGTAGATCTTCGTTGATTTTACTTTCAAACAGTATTGCAAAATTTTGTCATGAAACAAAATTTTTGGCTGGTGAATTTATGTTTTTAAGATTTAATTGAACCACGCAAGACTAACCATGATTGATGTTCGCTCAACTATTTCTACACTAGAGAGGTCTAATTCATAAGTCGTGTTACTTTTGTTTTATCTTTGGCTTTGTGTTTCTATGCAGAAAGACTTAATCACAGCAATTAAGTGGAAACCTTAGGACGTAATTTTTGCCATTTTGAGTAAAACAAAGCTGTGTTAATATCCATAGAGAAATGACCATCGCGAATAATATTATAAAATCATTAAAAAATGCAAATAAATAATTATGTAAATTATGCAAATATTATGTATATAAATAGTATTTGCATGGAATAAAACTTATAATAAAAAAAAAATTTACGTAAAACAAAAATAAAATTCAATCATAAATTCATAAATTTATAATGCGCGTAATGCCATACAAATAAAAAAAAGGTAATTACATTTGAACTCAAAGTTACTGAGACTTTTTATTTAAATTTTTATTTCAAAATCAATGATCAAGGATAATAAAAGTGCAAAAATTAATCAAATTGAACTGGTTTGGCATTTTTGATATCATTTATTCTTACAGCTCTCTTAAAAATATATTTTCAAGTGTGTTATTCATTTCTTTCTATTTCCATGACCATAGTCAAGGCCGTACACGTTAATATGATTTTAGAGTGTAGAGCAGCTATATAAATATAATATTCACCAAAAAAGAAAAGTAACATACAGCTTTGGTGGTCAATGTTATGTTGACCTCAAAATTGATATGTATGTGTGATTGTAAACATCGCAGAATTACACCATTGTTGTCATAGAAACAAAGTCACATATAAAAGTTAAATGTACATTTAATGCAATGAATTTTTACTTACTAATTGAATAATTAAATGATTGAATATAAATGGTTTCGAAGTGTGGATTACATTAATAAAGTGCAAGTAATATAGTCCTTGAATCATTGCAAAAATAGTCATTAGAAAGAGAACGTGTCTGTTAGTAGTTACATAATATTTTTAATTTTATTCATTGTTAAACATTCACGAAAGAAAATAATTACTACTAAGAAATATTCATCATTCAGCAATAGTTTAAGCTTGTTTAAACTTTGTAATCATTTCTCAGCATGTGTTAGCATAATGATTTTTTTTTTAAATAAATGAACCCAAATGTGATAACAAAATTAATATTTGAACACTTTTAAGTGATTGAAAGAATTTAAAATTGAACTGGACACAATACAGAGTTAATCGATTTTCTACAGCGTATAAATTTTTAATATTCTAGCTCGAATTTCTTGCAAGAATTTGCGATATTTATAATAAATAATTTAAAAATGCTTTACAAATTTATAATTGATCTCTCGCATTGTAATTATATTCTCGATTACCTTGAAAATAATAAAAACAGGAAAATTTTATGTTTTATTTTATTTTAAATTTTTATCAAGATAAAATTATTTTATTTATTAATTGTGTTTTATGAGATATTTTCATGTACAGATTATAATTTTGTATAATATTGTATGATTTTTTTCTTGTTAACTTTTGAAATCTGAGTTTTAATGGAAATAGCAATTACTTGTAATTACGTATCACTGCTAGCGAAATGTTTGTGTACGGAAATAAAGTTCGTTTTAACATTGAAAATTAAATTGTTTTGAGAATTAATTTAATTCTGATGCACTCTTTCACTTCACTGTAAATTTTCGGATTAGGCTGAGCTTTAAATATTGTTAATTTAATATTCAATCTACAATATTGTTATTGAGATCGCGAGGTTTGAAAACAAACGATATAATTTTGCCAATAGATAAAAATAAAAAATAATAAACTTTGCGCAAGAACTCTTGCTTACCTTGTTCGTCTTCTGTTAGCGTAAGTTCACCCATTGTAAATAAATGTAAGCCTCTTATCGCTTAATAATTTAAAGATTCTGAAAATATTTTCGAAAAACATTAACATAGAAAAATATAATAATTAATTTATTTCACTTCTTGGGGGCAATTTTTTCACTTAAATTTTGTTTGAACTTCCATCGAGACGTACTTAAGTAAATACAACTAATGAAATTAACTATAATGCAATAACTAAACACAAAACATAAATGAATGAATGTAAAGATACATTTTTATTATTAAATTAAATCTGCGTACGTATATATTTAAAAGATTATTTCAACATTGGTGAAGTTAACGTTGTTTTGTATCAAGAATAAGTACCGACCGACAATCTACTTTTCAACCATAAAGAGCAACGTCTTATTGCAAGTTCAATAACACTTAAGTAGCCCTATGAGAACGATTCAGGCTTTGGCTCATACCGAATTCTTTTATTAAAACAAATTTCTAAATAATTAGGTCGCAACATTTAACAGGAAAAAAAGCAGAATATATTCTATATTATTAGTTTAATGCAGTACCACATGAACAGTTCATGATATCATTTTTGAAAAAATTTAAAATTCGAAATAAAATAAAGTACTTATTGGTTTTGTAAATTTTTTTTTGTGTTTGTACATTTATGTACAAAAATCCATTGGCTTTAATTCATCTTGAGAAATTGTGGCAAAATTTTGCCAATGGATTGGTACTTACGCAACTTCATTTTTGTAAGAATAAAAAAAAGTGCAAAAAAACAAAAAGAAATTACACTAAAACTTTTGTAATTAAATTATTATTAATAATATTAAAATAATATATTTTTTTAAAAAACCAATAATTAATAAATCATTATTTAATTTTGTATGTCGAGCATTTTGAAAAATAAAAAGCACTAAACAAAGTGAAAAATATTCATAAAATCAAGCGATTTTAAGTTACTATTAACAGCTCGCTCCTTAATATTTATTCACCTGATTATTATTTCTTCTAGTCATTTACTTTACCAACGTTAATTCTAAAAATAATAATAAATGTAGAGCTAGCAAAACTATTTAGCGATGCGACACGCTTAACATCACGTAAATAACTGAAGCTGATCTCGATTTGATCATGTTTTGTTGAAAAATAAAATAAAATACTTTTATAGTTGAACGATGAACAATCAGTTTGCTTTGTTCTTGATTTTTTTCGTTTTGTTTTTTTACTTTCGATTTCTAAGTTCTTATATTCTTCTTATTTTGTAAATATATACTCAATGGCCTGCCGCACAAATACAGGATTTAAAAAAAAACCTAATTTAATCTTTTATGCAAAAAAATGTATTGGTTCAATCAAAATTAGAGGATTTACTTCATACATAGATTTGAATTAAACGCAATGTAGTTTTATTACTAATTACAAGTGTGATATTTTGTCATAATATTCTAGGAAAATGCTGCCTGTATATGCTGCCTGTATATGCTGACGTATATGAACAAATGTACAAGGTACCAAATTGTTTATATTATCGTACGGTCAAATAAATATTATAATTTTAAACTACAATAAAATGAAAAAAAAGCTTATTCATGGTCTCTTTTAACCGGTTATTATTACATACATTTGTGTTTTGAAAAAAAATATATGTTGGCTAAACATAACATTATACAACATCGTTTTATTACATATTTCAGTAATTACAGTGTTGATCATATCATCATTATTTTTATAATGACTCATAGATATGAATATTTTCAATATCAAATGATAAAAATACTTCATAACAATTGAGAGTTTATTATCGTATAGATTTTATTCAAACGAATAGGTTGCAAAATAAAACCAACAATTGTCAGGCAGCAGGTGACATTAACACAGTTATAATTAAAACAAGAAAGACTATTAAAATTGGAATTGTATCCAATTTATTTATATGCACTACATGTAAGTTGTACGGGTCCGGTCTCTACTCGGTCACTTTAAAACATAGTATAAGTATTATCCTTTTCCCCCTATTAATTTCTGAGAAAAATAAAAAATAACAAAGAATTGACCTTTGACCTTTGACCCTTTGGGATCAAGCGCAGTTTCGGTCACTACAATATAGTATCATTATTATTCTTGTCCACCCATTAATTCCTGAGAAAACTAAATAAAATAAAAAAAATGACCTTTGACCATGACTTTTGACCTTTTGTGGTCAAGATCAGTTTCAGACACTCTAAAACATAGTATAAGTTTTATCTCGATTGATACATTAGTTCCTGAGAAAAAGAACATTTGACCTTTAACCTTTGTGCATTACCTTTCACCATG
Organism: Catotricha subobsoleta; assembly: GCA_011634745.2. NCBI lineage: Eukaryota > Metazoa > Arthropoda > Insecta > Diptera > Cecidomyiidae > Catotricha > Catotricha subobsoleta. Next base: position 7,628 of record JAABKK020043837.1, on the reverse strand, counting down.
ACCTTTGATTTTGGAGAATTGAGGCAGTGCCAGCTCTTGAAATACATCCTGGATACAGCGCTGCATGTAATTCATAAAAAAATACACACACATACACAATAAACATGTGGAACATTGAACATAAGAAAAATAATCCTTTCTTAATATATTACATCTATTTTAAAATATAGAGGAAGCCTTACTTAAAACACTTCAAAGATTTGTATTTATAATAGCTATAAGATGGTTTCTTCTATAGGAAAGTCACAGAGGCGCAAAAATCTATGAAAGGATTTTTATTTTAACTTTGTTCAACAATTAAGACCACTTTTTTTTTTAAATTATACTTTTGATGGAATTTTTTAGTACAATAAGCCATTGAATTTAACAGCCTTGTTGTTTTTTTTAATCATATTTTATGATTAACACAAACACCATATATGCAAATCCTGTTTAAATGATCCTATAGAGATATCTTAGATTTAAAATGTCATTAGTCCTCCCCGAGGTAAAAGCAATCCTTCTTAATGTTAATTACTTCCTATTTGAATATTTTAGGGTTCAAACGCCCAATTTAAGATTTTTTAATGTGAAAATGAAGTGTTAATGATAATTACCATACAAACAATTCTCGATTTATACAATTATATAAGAAAATGTAATATAAAAATATATACACTGACTAATCGCTATATTTTTTAGTTCTTTTGTATGCGTTAATTAAAAACAATTAAATGACCCATAACCCATAAGCCACAGACTATATAAATGTTGTGTGTGTGTATGTATATACTTGTTTTTCACCCTAATTATTACGAAATACTTTTTACATTTTTGTATTCGCAAAACGTTGTTTTGAATCTATAAAAATGATTACTAGAAATATATTATCTAAGAATAAATTGTTTTATATTTTATTTTGGTTTTATTTTCTCGAAAATTCTATTAGTTTTCTATTTGAAGCACTGTTTAAACAATATTACTATATTTTCATTCTCTTTTATAATTATATTTATTAACATAATAATCTCTTTCGAAATGTATACACTATACATATCTGTACTTCTATCTACTTACCTGCATTCATAACGTGGTACAAATGTAATGATATTACGTATGGCATAGCTAGCTAGCTAGCATTCGATTAAGATAGTTATCTTCATTCTATACGAGTATTCATTCTATTCCTCTATAATCGTTTCGTATATAGACTTAAAATAATATTTTAATAAATATTAGAACATAACATTTTATCATGGATAGTTAATCTGAAGCGGTCAAATGGTGTTTTGTAAAACCATAAATTATTCATATATGGAGAGGGGTTTGAATGTTTTTATAAAATAAAATACATAATGTACTGGGAAAGGAGTCGTTTAGACAAATTTTTATATCTGCTTATTAAAACACTATATATAATCTTGAGCTGAATATATTTTCTATATTTTTCTAAGATTAGGATTTAGCTTAGGCCTCAAATGGACATAAGGAAACTTGTGATTTGTTTAGGAAACCAATTCAGTAGAAATTATCTGATTCTATGATTAAACTTCTATCCTGTATTATCTCAAATTTGATCTTAATTTTCAAATTTGCCTAAGATCAAAGCTTTCGCCGCCACTGATCATCTATTTCTCATTACTATGCGAAACGTAGTTAATTAATATAATTAATTAGAACATCTCTTTACTGTTTTTATTATCAAATTTGTAATTAAACGTACATAAACATATTCAAATCATTTAAATTAATAGAATGGAGCAATTAGTGTTCCGTTCCGAGTGGATCAAGTTGACCTTTCGCGCTTTTTGTGTAAACCCGTCCTCAATAAGAAAAAAAAACTAATATCAAATGTGATCTATTTTTGACGATGAACACCCCTCATAAACAAACCCATCCAATGCCCCACTGGGAATGGATTAGGGTTAAGGATCTTCGTAATTATCGTGAATTAAACAAGAATCTTTAAAAAAAAAAGAAAAACTGTAATGTCTTTGGATATAATCTAAAGGCAGAGTCTATAGAAAAAAGTATGAATTATGGAAATATATATATAATAAGTCCATTAAGAGTAAATATTACTTCATCCAACTTCTATTTTATAAAAACATTCAAACCTCTCTCCATATATGAGTAATTTATGGTTTTACAAAATACCATTTGACCGCTTCAGATTAACTATCCATGATAAAATATTATGTTCTAATATTTATTAAAATATTATTTTAAGTCTATATACAAAACGACTATAGATGAATAGAATGAATACTTGTATAGAATAAAGATCTTAATCGAATGCTAACTAGCTATGCCATACATAATATCATTACATTTTTACCAAGTTATGAATGTAGGTAAGTAGATAGAAGTACAGATATGTATAGTGTATACATTTCGAAAGAGATTATTATGTTAATAAATATAATTATAAAAGAGAATGAAAATATAGTAATATTGTTTAAACAGTGCTTCAAATAGAAAACTAATAGAATTTTCGAGAAAATAAAACCAAAATAAAATATAAAACAATTTATTCTTAGATAATATATTTCTAGTAATCATTTTTATAGATTCAAAACAACGTTTTGCGAATACAAAAATGTAAAAAGTATTTCGTAATAATTAGGGTGAAAAACAAGTATATACATTATACATACACACACACACAGCATTTATATAGTTTATGGCTTATGGTTCATTTAGTTGTTTTTAATTAACGCATACAAGAGAACCAAAAAATATAGCGAATATAGTCAGTGTATATATTTGTATATTACATTTTCTTATATAATAGTATAAATCGAGAAATGTTTGTATGGTAATTATCATTAACACTTCATTTTTACATAAAAAAGAAATCTTAAATTGGGCGTTTGTAAGCTAAATCGTTCAAATGGGAAGTAATTTACATTAAGAAGGATTGTTTTTACTTCGGGGAGGACTAATGACATTTTATGTTTAAGATGTCTCTATGGGCTTATTTATGAAGGATTTCAGAAAAGTAAAACGAATCTGTGTATTACGATTCTATAGATCATTATTTGTGTAAGTTATGAAAATAAAATTGAACCTCAAACTAATAAATATATTTCAGGACTTACTTTTTCACAGAAAATACTTGTGGCGCTAACAATTTTTAATTTTCTCTATAAGCCCATTTAAACTAAATATTTCATATTTAAATTAATTAAAGTTCCTATTTTTTTGAATTTCATATTATGTTTTTATTCTGCAGTATCACCAGCATCACTCACATTAATTAAACAAACGAAAAAAGGATACAATTAAATTTTAAAATAATTACAATTAACAATTTTTCTTTAACATTTTACAGTATCAAAATTAATGTTCACATTGTGTAAAAGAAAATAATTGTCAAGAATACCACCTGCATTCTTTATATGGCTAGTTAGCCATTGTAATAACATAACTAATATATTTTTAGCTAAAATTGTGTTAGCCAATATAATTTTTTATAGTCAAAATAATTAATAAACTGGTTAGAAAAGACAATGAATTATCATTTTTTATTTTTGTTATATGTTTTTAATGATTATTTTTTGAATACTAAGCAGAGCAAATGTGAACAAAAATTAATTTACATTTTGAACTAATGTGAAATTATCGTACAAAAAAAAAAATTATTACATTTCACATATTTACATAATTAAATGTAACGCGTTTTATTTAAATTTTCGTATGAAGCAAATACTCGTACTTCTTCTTATCTATTTAGCACTAAAATTTACTAAAATATTTGATTAATAATTTTTAACCTGTTTTCATATCAGAACATCGAAATCGATAGTAAAATATAAATAAAATACTTCAAGAACAAAGCATACTGGACGATCATTGTTCAACTATAAAATTAAAAAAAATTACAAAATATGATCAAAAGCGAGATCAACTTCAGTTATTTATGTGATGTTAAGCGTATCACATCGGTGCTAGTTCTATATTATTATTGTTTATTTCTTAATTTTTGAATTAAATTTGGTGAAGTAAATAAAAACTGGATAAATTCAAGTGCTTATCGATAGTGGTTCGTGAATTTTATATAATATAATAAAATACTAAGTTGAAATAAATTAATTATTATTTTTTCAATTATTTGATTAAAATTTTAAAATTAATTATTTTAAATACTTGAATGGAAATATGCTTAATTCATAACAATTTTTCAATTCCATTCAATTTATTCATTTAAGTATTTTATTTTTAATATATTATCTTATTGTGATATAGATTTATAGTAATTTTTCAGCAACTAATATTATTATTAAGAAACATATTTAAAATTTTGTGAAATTTTTGAAATGTTTAAAAGAAAATGAATGATTAAAAACCTTTATGTGAAGCAATGCCTTTATAACAAAAAATCTATTATATATTAAGTAAAGTTAATTTAAAATTTTTTGATGTTTGCTTATTTTATCGCTTTAAATACATTCTTAAACAAATAAATTGGTTTTAATAATTTTGATAGGCCTAAGATATATCTAGGTCAACTATATTTGATTGAACTAGGCCTGTAGCAAGGAGTGACAAGCTAACATTATTCAAAATAGTATCTTTTTTCAGTTTTGCAAAATACGATTTGCATATAGTGGCAGTGACTATTTTTGGATAGTAAATAGAATTGGAACCAAAAGAGCTGCAGAGCTTTTAAACCAGAGAAGCGAACCGGGGTATGGTTGGGTTTGGAGGTTCATATCTATTTTGTGCATTTACATTTTACATATCACTTTTAAAAAAAATATTTTCAAAGGTTTTAAATTGGTCTATTACCAATCTGTTCAGAGATTATTCATTATAGCTTTAATAGCTTTTCAAAGTTACCAAAACAAAGATATCTTTTGATTTTTTTTACTCCGGGTTCTGTGATTTTAGGAACTTATAACCCAGTCAAAACACCTTATGTATTAATGAATAACCCCTTAACAGATAGGTAATAGGCCTACTTAAGAACTTATAAGGACACATTTTTGAAAAAAGACATATAAATACACAAAAGATATAAGACCCTCTGAACCCGGTTCGCCTCCCTGTTTAAAAACCCGATTTGGAAAGATTTTTCTCGCAGAATTTACGCGACGGGACAGCTAGCTTTGTAACTCTATTGATTACAGACCTATTAACTATTTAAAATTAGTCTTTGATTCCGTACATTACATAATACAGTATCGTGGAATCGCCCTTTAGTGTCAGATAATTTCATTAAATGATGTAAAGAAAAATGTTCTTTCAAACAAAAATTAAGCGGAAAAATTGCCCTCAAGAAGTTCTGAAGAATTACTATAACTAATGTTTTTCGAAACAGTTTTCAGAAAATTTAAATTATTGAGCGATAAGAGGCTTATTTACAATGGGTGAACTGACGCTAACGGAAGACGAACAAAGTAAGTAAGTTATTATATGAACAAAATGCAGGTGTTACAAGTTCTTAACGCGAAATTTAATACATGTTACAATATTACAATCAGAACATGAAAATATTTTGTGAAACACAATAAATAAATAAAATACTTTGTGATGATCTCCAGCTTGATTAAATTTTTTTTTAAATAAATCATGAAATGTTCCTGTGTTTATTATTTTCAAGGTAATCGTGAGTGTAATTACAGCGCGACGCGACAGACAAATTATAAATATTATTTTTTAGTACTTATTTTAAAATAATTCAATTGCAAATTCTAGAAAATGATAAAATTTCATTTAAAATCCAACTATAATATTAAAAGTTTTTACGCTGTGGAAAACCGGTTAACTCTGTCTAATGACTCAACTTTAAACTCTTTCATTCACATAAAAGTATTCAAATATTACTTTTGTGAACACATTTTGTGTTCGTTTGAAAGAACTGATTACAATGTTTAAATAAGATAAAGCTATCGTTGGATGATTAGTAACTACTAATTATTTTCTTTTGTGAATATGTAACAAAAATCAATCTAAATGCATACTATGTGCTAACAGACACATTTTCTTTCTAATGACTATTTTTTTTACAATGATTCAAGGACTATTACTTGCACTTTATTAATGCAATCCACACTTCGAATTTTTTTTTTATTCAATTATTCAAGTACATAATATAATATGTATGTATAAAATTGTATATATATTCATTGCAATTGCAATCAATCATTTATTTTTTTTGTGACTACAACGGTATAAATTCTGCGATGTTTATAATCACGCATACATTTCAATTTTGAGGTTTTGAGGTTGGTGACCACCAAAGCTGTATGTTAATTTTCTCTTTTAATGAATATTATATAGCTGCGGCTCTACACTCTAAAACCGTAATACCGTGTGCGACCTTGGCTATGGTCATGGAAATCACTTGATGTGAAAAATATACACTTTGGTAGGCAAAAAATAACCAAACGAATGATAAACCAGAGAATAAAAATAAACAGGTTGGTTTGGTTTAGACACTTCATTTTTTGTAATACGCGCTAATCAATACTAATAATATTGATTTGATTTTAAGAATTTGAAGAAATCACAAAAGTCACTTAATTTGCACTTTAATTATCCTTGATTATTGGTTTTAGAATAAAAATGTATATATAATTTAATTTTTTTTTATGACATCACGCACATCATCTGATTTTATTTTTTATTTATGTAAATGAATATTTTTTTTACCTGATTTTATTATACAATTATACATATAATTCGCGATGGTCATTGTCATAGCTCTGTGTACCTGCTAGAAATTCTAGTAGTGTTAAGCCGAACCTCTACTTTGAATATTTTTGAAAATATCAAATAAATGTAAATTAATTTTTTTATTTGAACGAATGCCATGGAAAATAAGCGAATTATAATGCAGAATTCAACGTGTTTTGTTTTTTTTTCTCTATAACTGAAATTCACGGATATTAAGGCTTTTGCTTTATCTAAAATGACAAAAATTACGTCCTAAGTCTCAGTTCATTTAATTGTGATCAAGTATTTCTGCATACAAAGAAAAAGATAAAACAAAAGTAATACGATTAATGAATAATTAGACATCTCTAGTGTAGAAATAGGTCAGCGGACATCAATCATGGTTGTTTGTTCAATTGAGATTTCAAAATATAAATTCACCAGACAATAATTTTGTTTCATAACAAAATTTTGCAAGATTGCTTGAAAATAAGATCAACGAGGAGTTACTTCTACAAAATAAAAAAAAGAAGATAATAATGAATAACGCAGCTATCGGATGTAATATGGAAACTAGATAATGGTAGTAATGGCACTGAAAAAAAAATCACCATGAAAATCAGTTGTTATTTGGTCAATGCTAATGCAAATTACTTTTATGTAATAAAAATAGAGGTGATTTCCATAAGTTAGAAAGTGAAGAAAAAAATCGAATTTAATTAAATACTTTAAGATTATTAGAAAAATAGCCGTTAAATATGTAGTAACTAACCAATAATGAATATGATAGAGAAAACGAATGAAGAATAAAATCAGCATTGCACATATAGGTTTAGATTAATTTTCAACTAAATCAGAATTTAGAAACAACAAGATTATTTACTTATTCAGGTATTATGGAGCGCTAGATGAGAAATTTCATAAACAATCTGTGCGATCATTCATCTGCTATTTAATATTTATCCACAACAGAATCTCAATATATATAT
>JAABKK020043826.1:0-10891 GCA_011634745.2 Catotricha subobsoleta | reverse complement strand
TCTCAATTACTATATCGTAAAAGAAAATTTTATCAACACTCAGTTTGTTCGATTTAACGTACATAAATAATACTTGAAAAAACAAGAAATAATATTTTCGTAAATGCTTGGCAATATAATTTATGAATGAATGAACATATTAAACGGTTGCGAAAAGTAATTTATACCATCTATAGTTGTATTGATTTAAGAGATTAGATCGAGTGAGAGAACAACTGTATAGAACATTGAAATAGATAAAAGATTCGAAAATGTTTATTGTTAGTTTGAATTCAGTATTCAATCAATTTGCTTGCCAGTTGGGTGATTGGTATTGTTGTTTCAATATATCAAGCGTGGTAGTTCAATTTAATTTAGTGCGACAATTATAAAAAAAAATAATAGTTATGGTACGTTATGACTATTTAAAATAATATTTAATCAGTTTATACATGTTAGAAAAATAATGCTCTAACATATTATTTAGTTGCATTGCAAGAGTTTTATTGATTTTGTTAAAATATTTATTAAAAAAAATCATATTTCACTATTGCGCGTGATATTTTATCTTGATTTTAAGAAAATTAGAATACTTATAATTATAATAATCATGGAGATATTATTATAATAATACATTTCCTTTATCTTATATAATTCTGTATAATTGAAATCAAGAAGAACCAAAAAAAATTTTAAAAAAAAACTATTTAAGTATTTGGTTACTTTAAATTATTTAATTGAAAAAAAAAAATGTTAAGGTCATTTAAATATTATATTTATCGCAGGGTTCGACAAATCGATGATTTTTTTTAAGAGAAAAAAAACGAGAAACCATAAAAAAAACCTCTTTGTTTGTGTTTAATCCATATTTAATTCATAATTTTGTAATACGTCAATTAAGAGATACTTTTAGTATTACACCCTTGTGTAATAATCGTAAAAAAATAAATAAATAAAATCTCATACCGCTATTAATCCGCCCGCTCAATCCTGAGTGTAGTGTTAATTAAAGTTTGGTCACATAAAACAGGCAGGAAAAATTCAATCAATCAGCCAGTGTAGATAGCGGGTAATAAAAAAAAAATAGAGTGGCCGCTTTAAACATTCAATTTAAACCAGTTGAACCCTGTATTTTAAAATAGAATAAAAAATCTGCAGTGCGACAAATTCAAGAAAAAGAAATTAATCAAAATAAATTATATATATTTGATAATAATTTAATATTCATTAATTCATTTCAGAAAGTTTTCGTTAGATATCGTTCCATTCATAAGATTCTATTTGAAAAAGAAAAATACGATGTGGTAGTAATTTTCACGACTCTCTAAGTGGTAGTGAAATTAAATGAACTTATTTTTGTTTTGTATTGTATTTTACAAAAATAAATTAAACCTTCTAAATAAATAATGATTATCGCAACAAAAATAATTCTTTACAATTCTGATATATGAATATAAATGTTCATTTAGAAATATAAACGATTGAAAGCAAACCCATACATTAATTATTAATCTATGGCAAAATGTTTGTGTTAGATAAAAATGGCAAAGTAAAGATAAGATATAGTTGTAATAATTTTTCTCATTTTAGTATTATTGGCTGTAATAATATAATAAATTTTAATGTTATGGTTTTAAATAATTCGTCGGCCCTTTATACGAAAATAGAGCTTATACTTAAACGGCAAATACGACACTTCTATTCTGGGCTGACGAATTACTAAATGTTGTCACATGTTGAGATAAACGATTTTGTTCTTTATAAAAATCGCTTGTCGCAACATCATCAATATGTCGCGCTTAAAATCAAGCTACTCATTTAAATCAATATATTTTATCAAAGCATTATAATAATTTTGTTTTAAATACTAAGCAATAATCATTTGAGTTTATTAAAAATTCTAACTTTATATTTTATTTTCGTTTAAATAGAAATTATTCATATTCCTGGTTATAATTGCAGCAGTACCAACCATAAATGGCTACAACATACTCTTTCTGTCTCCATTTAACGGACCTAGTCATTTTTTATTTCTTCAGCATTTCACAAAGGAACTTATAAATAGAGGACATTCTGTGACATGGATTACAAGCATTCCATTAAAAGAACATATGTCGTCTAATTATACGGAGATATTAATTGATCCTCCATACAATATTTCAACATTTGGTTAGTTGCACCAAAAAAAAAAAAAAAATTATATCTCAATGATTTATTATTAATTAATTAATTATTGCTTATAATAAAGTGACACATGAACAAGTATATGAATATAATTACAACAGTGATGTGGCCAATATTCAAATGTTAAATTCTGTTGGAGCAATATCAAGTCGTGTGAGTTTAAAAGATCCGAAGGTTCAAAAAATTATTCATAGCAATGATCTACATTTCGATCTTGTTATTTCGGAACAGTTTTTTCAAGAAAGTTGGTTAATGTTTGCTCACAAGTTTAATGCACCAATTGTGACAATTTGTAAGTAAAACATCAAACGGCTGTTATCTCATTAATTATTATATGACCTCAATTTCCTTAATTTTAGGTACTTATGGAATCTCGGACTTTTTGGATAGAGCAATGGGTCTATTGACGCCATGGTCTCACGTTTCGCACATGATATTAAGTTATACCGATAATATGACATTCAAAGAAAGATTTTACAACGTTTTTTTGTCAATGTACGAATTGATTTATAGAAAATGGGTTAGCTTGCCAGAGCATGACAGACAAGCTAAGGAATTTTTTGGCCATTTAGAAAGTAAATTTCATTCAATTTCAAATTTCTATTACATGTCATATTAAAGAGTAACTTTTTTTAGAAAATGGTCAGCCGCTTCCTTCTGTTGCTGAACTAGAAAAAAAGATTTCAGTTATTTTTACAAACACCCATACCAGTATAGCTGCCCCAAGGCCAGCAATGCCTGGTACTATTAATATTGGAGGGGCTCACATTAAAGCACCTAAAGCATTACCAGCTGATATTCAAGTACATCTCTGCAATGCGCAATAAATACTGAGTTCATTTAATATTTTTCTTACAGAAATACCTTGACGAGTCAAAACACGGTGTTATCTATTTCAGTTTGGGTGCGTATATGAAGAGTTCAAATTTACCAAAAGAAAAAATTGCAATATTTTTAGGTAGGAATTCATAAAATTGCTTTTCTATTTAAAAGAGTTTTAAAATATGAAAATTATTTAAATTTTTGGTTTTGCAGAAACATTTAGCAAATTAAAGCAAAATGTTTTATGGAAATTTGAAGATGAAAGTCTACAAAATATTCCATCAAACGTAATGGTTCGTAAATGGATGCCACAAATTGACATTTTGGCGCACAAAAACGTTGTACTTTTCATATCACACGGCGGTATGTTTGGAAATTTCGAAGCCATTCATCGAGGTGTTCCAATGCTTTTTATCCCATTATTTGGTGATCAACATCGTAACGCAATGCGTGGTGAGACATCTGGCTATGGACAAATGTTGAAATTTGACAAAATAACTCGTGAAACTCTTTCACAAAAATTAAATGAGCTAACATCCAATACGATATATTATAATCGAGTCAAAGAACTATCTGCGTTGTTTAAAGATAATTTGGTGCATCCGATGGACGAAGCAATGTTCTGGATTGAATATGTTTGCCGTCACAAAGGCGCTACACATTTAAAATCAAATGCTGTCAACATACCATGGTACTCATATCTATTATTGGACATCTTTGGACTAATTACGATATCTTTTAGTTTGATTTGTTTTGCTATTTGGCTTGTTATTAAGAAACTCTTTGGGAAGAAAAAAACTGAACCAAAGGGAATCCAGAAAAGAAAGAAGATCTAACAATTATTTATAATTTTAATTAAATTCACTTTACAGAAACTCAAAATTGTTTCAGTTAATAAATTTGGCAGAGCTTATTTATGAAAAAATATTTTTTAATGATTTTGTTTTAGGTAATTGAAATATTTTATGAGCCTTCTTTTACAAGTATGATTTTCTAAGTTGAAAATTTGATTAATATTGCTAGTACTTATTCAGTATTCAGTCTTATCAGCTGGGTCGTTGGTATTTTTGGAAAATGGTAAATCTTGATCGAAAAAATATTAAATTTGATCAATAAGTTTTTGTTTTAGTGTGAGAAAGTGAGTGTGACCAAATGTAGTAAAATACGTCGTCGTAATAGAGAAAAATATCTGTGTGATATTGTTAACTGTTGTATATGACTCCACATCAAAAATATTTAATTGATAAAAAAAAGTAAGACAGTCAAAGTTGCAGTTACTCTAAACTTTTGACGGTACTGACGGTACCTTTCAATTAAATAATTTAATTAACTAATTAAAACATCCCATAGCTTTAACAACCACTTTAAGTTAATATCACTTTATCACTTTAAGTACTGCGCATAAACATAGCCAGAATATAGATAGATAATATTGCTTTGATTTCGTTACATTACTAAAAATTAGTAAGTTATTCCTTAGTTTACCAAAAAAAATAAATAAATATGGTTATCGCATTCAAAATAATACTTTGGATCTGTTCATATATTACGTAATACGAATTTAACCATTTTTTAACACCCCCTCCCCCATTATAACAATTCGTAACAAATTTCCAGACAACCCCCCCCTAGTTACGTAACAGAACATCCAAATTTTTAAATTAAATTATTGAAGTAAAATTTAAAAAAATGATGTTATGTAACATCGATAGCTACTCCCTTCCATCTCAACATAATAACTCGACGTAACACTTTAACAAACACCCTCCCCCTCCCCCTCCCCCCATTAGAGCGTTACGTAATATATGAACAGCGCCTTTACTAATTTTCTAATTTGAATAAGTAGGGATTTTTATTAAGAAGAAAGATCACACCATAATAATATTTTCATTAAATAAATATTACTACAACCAGGATTGGAACTCAAAGATAATGGTTGATGTTGTTTTATTTATAAAAACTGGACAATGCTTCAATTTATTAATAAATCTAACATTTAATTATATTTTTGTTTATAAAAATATTTCTCGCTAAAATTGCACCAGTATCAATCATAAATGGCTACAATATACTATTTCTGACCCCATTTACCGTATCAACCCTTTTTTTTTAATTTCGACATTAGGTTAGTTGCTAATAATTTTATACATTATGCTGATCCTTATACATACATATACAATATACAATATACAATATACAATATACAATATACAATATACAATATACATACTTGAAATTGTTTATATGTCGAAGAAGCTGAAACATCTTTTAACTACGTCAATCAAAGTATTATTTTTCCTAATTTAATACATGAAACATTTATTGTTTCTTAAGAATAATAATTTTTATTATATTAACGATGATAATCTCTTTTTAATAAAACAATGACGATGATAAATTTTATATTAATGCTAAAATGCATAAGTTTAATATACTGTGATACAAATATTAATTTATTTTAATGCAGAAATTTATTAAATTAAAAATAATTTTTTACAACTGATACTCAAGCTAATAATGATTTTATTTAAAGATCAAATCATATTGTACTTCTTTAATTACGACTGGTTGACCAATGGTATAGATAATTTTTTAAATTTACAGAATTTTACTAATTTTTTATTAATTTAGTAATTAAATCGCATTTTATATGTTTAATTAATTTGATTTTATGTTCAATAAGAAATAAAAAGGTGTTATTGTATGAAATATAATGATTTTACTGATCGTACAACTCAAAAACTATAGCATTTTATAATTAAATTCAACGATCAAAAACTACATCCCAATAAGAAAAATAAATATATTTTTTTATTTTAATTCATTAAATTCATTCATTGCAAGTATGGAAAATTAACGGGAAAAAAACGCTAATATGAGCTAAAACTTTCTTTGTATCTTTATACAAAGTAATGAACGTAAAAATACAAATATTTTAATTTTAATAAATATTTAAAAACATGTCCAACATAAAAATATTAACTCAAAATAAAAAAGAAACAAGTAAATGTATATATTATTATATTAATATCAAAATGAAACAATAAAAGCTACATAATATAATATTTTTTCTTATTCAATTATTTGCTTAAAAATAAAACAATATTCATATAACACAAGTTATGATTTAAATTTGTTTTGTCTATTCTACATTTACATTCTACGTACATAAAATATGAATGAAATATTTAATCTCAGAATATAACAAGAGACATTAATCTATATAATATACATAATAATAAAATAACAAAAAATTGTGAGCAAATTTATACTTACAATACTTCATTTTGCATGAAAATAAATTGTTAAGTATTGCTTTATTAATGCTGTTGACAAAAACTTAAGTAGTAATAAAATAAAATGATGAGACAATAATTTAATAATTACAGATTAACGGTTAAATATACCTATTTATATGGCAAAAATATAGAATATTGTACGAAATTACTCTTTTGTATTGTGTCGAGTAATGATGAACAGTATTATGATAGAAACTAAAGTGATATGATAGTGTATTTAATTTGATTGCACTTAATTCATTGAATTTATCAGCATTGAGAAAAATGTTTATATTTCCTCAGATGAATTTATAGAAATATCTGTTGAAGTTGAGAAATTTGCAGAAGAATCCGTCGATTCTGCATTCTTCATAGGCAAATTAGCCCAATATGGTAATGATTCACTTTCACGAGCATACAAATACAATGAAGGATGTATTGTTGAGTATTGATATTGATGTTCAATTTCAGGTATAACTGTTACTGGTAAATCGGTATTTTCATTACAATTTTCTGTACATGCTGGGACTGGAATTGGAACGTTTATTGGATATGTTGTGGAATTTTGTAGATCAGTCAATAAACCTGAATTATTATTTAAATCAATAGGTTCATTATTATTATTCAGTGCTGGTTGGGCTGTTCCCTGTACTTGATTTGTATGATGCACATATACGTGTTGTGTATTATGATGGCCACCACCAAATCCCCTTGCTACTTGCCACAAAGCTAATCCCGTTAAAATATTTCCAAAACTAAATGGGCTAGAAGATCTTTGGCCATACCCTCCACCATAACCACCAAAACCTCCACCACCCATGGTATTGTAGTTATTATATAGACCGCCGCCTGCCATATTAGGTGCGCCAGCACCAGGATAATATGGAGTATGTCCCATGCCATTGCTGCCATAATTTGGAGATATTTTCTGAATGTTCGGTCCACCACCTATACCGGAATTTGTTCCATATGTTTGTCGTGGATAATTTGCATTTGGGAATGGATTTGAAGCACTACCGTGGCCCATTGCCGATGAATAACTAGGTGGTGCTGCATTACCTGGTGAATAAGCTGGTGGAGCCACATGAGAACCACCAAAACTATTTGATGCACCACCTGGAACCGCTGAATATGGTGGAGGCGGTCCTACTGGATGATTACCAGGAGGACTTGGGCCAGCATGTGAGCCAATATTGGAATTTACGTGGCTTTGTTGTGGATATTGGCGTGGTGGATCAGGAACAGTTTGCCCACGTCGACGAACATTTGGATTTGACACTTTTGGTCGACTACGACCAATACCAAATGAACGTTTCAATTCAACAACACTCAAATTACAACAAACTATCAATAATATGGCTAATATACACCAATTAGCTCGTATTTTATGCATTATTGGTTCTATATTATTTATTAAATTAAATGCTAAATGCTTTTTCTTTTAATTTTTAAGTTTGTTTTAGTTTTTTCGTTTTCAAAATATTTTGTATTTAGGCATACATCTACCAATATTAAACTAAAACGTTTCAATGCGTTTGGATGACGAGATAAAACTATTTTATTATTTAAAGTCGCGCTGGTCAATGGTGTCGTCGTTGGTTATACACCTCATCGCACTAGATATAAATTATTATTTCATGTTATATGATAATAATCTGAATATCATCCCATCAATCTATCATATAAATATATTGCGAGCTAAATAATACACATAAATTGTATGTATATTTGTTTTGATTGCCGACGAGATTACTGATGGGATAAGTCAATTTTATCATTAGTGCCACGGAATACAAAAGCATATGAAATTTCGTAATTTAAATTTATTTTCAGTGGTTTAGAACTTTCATAAAATTTTTAAACTTATTCAGATTTATTTTGTAGAACAAGATATGTCTTGGTTATTAAGAAAAATTAACGAAGACTTTATATTAAGCAGTTTGAGTGAAAAATGCCGTGAACTTTAAAATTTAACAGAATACAAACAAACGAAAAAATAATTTGGTCAACAACTCGAATGTCTGTACTGTGTTTTAATTTTTATAAAGTTAAAAAAAATTGAAAAGTATTGAAATAAGCCTTTTATTTTGTATGTGAAAATTTAACGCGCACGTAATTTTTCACACCTACGTTCAATTCATTCGCCCAAACTGCCTATTAACTGGTGTTGCAGCAAAGCGTTTTATTTAATCTGACCGCAAGCAAGCTGTAGTTTTTTTTTTTTTTTTTTAATTTTCACTGATTTTTGGAAATTATGTTGAAATTTAATAAATTACAGCCCGCTTTGGCCAGATGAAATGATGAACACTACTATTAACTAAATGAAAATAAAAAAAACATTATAGATTTTGAATTTTATAATAGGTGGGCTGAATTCAATACCCATTCTTATTTATAGAAAAATTCTAAATTTATTTGTAAAATCTTTTAAATTTTTATTAATACAAGCCGCGAACAGGTTAAGCACTACTGTATTATCATTTTGCAGCATAATGATAACATCCATATAACTGAAATTATAATAACGAATAATAACAATATGTTATTTACTTGCTGAACACAATGTCCATTTAACCGTACTTTTTGAATTCAGAATAAATAAATAAATTTATTAAGTGTAATCAAAATTGTGTTACGCCGTAATAAAATTGTAAGACATGATAAAATTTATTATGGTTTATAGTTAAATCACGCATATCATATTGCAGGAAGATTTAAATCAATGGCTAGAACGGAAATTCGTCAGATCCGCAAATCTTAATCAATTTTCTATCAATATAATAAACAAAGATATTCTTATTTTTATTAAAGATTTGCATATACAGGCACTTTCCGGAAGGAACAAAACTGGAATAAAAAATGAGACTATGTGGAAAACAAAATAGAAATTTACAATAATATACGCTGAACGCATTAATAATGAATAAAACTAAAAGAGAAACAATTTCGGAGATTTAACTTATTTCACAAAAATTATAAGAATTATATTATATTATATTATAAGAATTAGGAATATATATCATTAATATATTGGTGATAAAACTTCCGCAATACAAAATATCAAATAAATAAGAATTTAAAAAAAATATCTTCCTTCCTTAGATTGTCAAATTGGTGGGTAAAGCATTTTTTTTTTTACCTTTTTAAACCAGAAATGCACCGTTTTTCAAATATTTTATTAAATATTCAATTAGTTTTGTAATAAAATATTAAAATTGAATTTTATAAAAAGACTTTCACATATCAAGAATAAGCAATAATTTTCAACAACCTTTTTTTTGTTCAATTTATTAAATGCATTGCAGTAATTTTATTATTAATTTCATTAAACTTCGTCTTTCAACGGTAAATGAAAAGTTTTTCTTTTTCTAAAGTGCTTTTAAAATAAATTAGAAAGTTTTCTTTGACCATAACCATGCGACTGACCAATATTTATGAATTAAAAATTTTCAAATTCTATTATAAGAAATAATATTCCTTTCTCATAAAATTTTATGTTTTATAATTTAGGTAACTCAGATCTTCAGATCTACAGAACTGTAAATTATTATAATTACGCGTTTATTAAAATTATTACAGAATCAGCTCTTTTTTAATTTGCATTAACAAAATTTATATTCTTGTCGTATTAAGTTTTATTTATAATCAACATATTTCCTAGGGCCTTGACACAATTAATTATTCCACAAGCAAAACGATAAATTAAATAGAAATAAAGGTAATCCGTTTAAGCTTATACACATCAAATTCAAATAAACAACATTAAAAAAGAAATATATGATCAAATTTCAAATTATACAGAAAATAATATTTATTTATAACGCAATAACAAAATATTATTGATTTAACACCTGTTTAATTCAAAACGAAACAAAAATAAATTCAAAGTGATGTTCAAAATTGTTGTGAATAATATTTTAATCAAATAACAATTACAATTTACCATAATGCAGAATTATTTCGAATAATGAATTATCGCTGCCGAAATAAAATACTATAATAATAAAGTAGTTTTAAATACGTACAAACCTCCAGCTAGTCTGTATACATGTTAAGTATATTGCTGGGGTGAAATTCTAAGTTAAAAAAAAAATTATAATTGCATCTCATATTCTATAATTTTTTTCCAAATATTAAATCTTTAATCATTAAAGAGTTAATGTGTGTTCTGGGCCCTGTTTCATAAAAGTGACAATGTGTCAAAAATAGCGACACCTTGTCAATTTTTAAATATTTTGTTACAAGATATCGTTTCATAAAAAAGTAGAAGTAACAAGTATAAAATTTTAGACAAGTACATGTGAAAACTTAACTTTTATGAAACGAAACATATTAAAAATGTACTTGTAGCTCGCCAAAAGAACTTGTTACTTGTAGTTTCTCTACTTGTAACTTGTCACTTACCACAAGTCAGTTTTATGAAATGCACACTTGTGACTTGTAAACATTAAGTCTCCGACTTCTAACTTGTAGCTTGTAATTATTATTTACTTATAGTAACTTTTATTAAACAGGGCCTTGAACATATGTATTTTTATGTGGGTTTGTAACTATTTTGTTGATATACGTCAGAGTAGCGGTAAAAATCGACACTTTCACTACCACAATTATCTGATAAAGTAATGCAT
>JAABKK020043815.1:0-12795 GCA_011634745.2 Catotricha subobsoleta | reverse complement strand
GCTGGTAATTGATTTTCAGAATGAAACGATTTACAAATCGAACTCATAGAAACACAATACATTCCTTATAGTTTCTTTGAGAGAAAAGGCCAATACATTTATTTAGAATGAATTAAAATAATTGAATAGCTTTTACTGACTACCTATCATTTTGAATAATATTTATATGTATTACCAAATAATTCAGTGCATGCGAACGCAGCTTAATATTGTATGACGAAATATCCATTTGTAGGTATATGAACTTGCTGCTGTAATAAATC
Organism: Catotricha subobsoleta; assembly: GCA_011634745.2. Lineage (NCBI taxonomy): Eukaryota > Metazoa > Arthropoda > Insecta > Diptera > Cecidomyiidae > Catotricha > Catotricha subobsoleta. The sequence continues at coordinate 12,532 of JAABKK020043815.1, read as the reverse complement.
AGATTTAGCGACATTATGTATCACATTGCAATTAAAATTTGTTTGGGCTTTTTAAACTTCTGTAAAAAAAAAAAACAGTTTATGTTGGCTTTAATTTTTACTCCGATTAACTGATTTGAGACGAGACTATCACCAGACAACTTATAATGAGCTCATACTTACTTCTTTGGCCAAAGTATATTGAAAAAAATATTAATGTAATTATAATAAAAAGGAAGGACATGTTTATTTTGACAACGTAGGGGCGGCATTTGGATCTAATTAATAAATTTCCTCTTCATTTTCAAACCAGGAAATGATATTAAATCGATTTAAAGTAAATGGTAAAAAGAACGACGATGATGAATTGCTAAATATCTAAGTTTCTGAACTACACGTGTTTTAAATGATGACATAATACAAATCTCACCCTCCTCAAATGAAAACAACAGTAAATTTAGTAAATTTAGTTAATTTTCTATTTGTCTTCCTCTACATTACAAATTTATCCAGAAGTTTTTTGCTTCCTGAGTGGAAATAAAGCGTCATAGTTGCGATTAATATTAACTGTAGGTGCCAGACAAATCCGATGTTCCTAGTTTTTTGTTTCTCGTTTTTAGTTCCTGAGGCTCCTAAAAATAATACAAATCACAGAAAATGTGAGTTTGATACTTTCAAGAAATAATATACAGTTATTTCAACCAGAGCAGAGGCTATGAAATCGTGCGTGCAACGCATATTTGTTATCAAAAATTGTGTCACCCCAGAAATTGTAAATTGGAAGAATTTAACAAAACTAAAATAATGCACCACATTACTGAAAAAGAACGCAAGAGAAAAAATATACTGAAACAATAATAAACAAGATTTATGTAATGTGCATTGTGTTGTATGTGCGGTTGATAAATTGTTTTACTGTCGTATAAATACCCAACTTCGTTTTCTAAGTGCATTTAATATGGTCTCTGTCTATTTGTAATCGACGAGAATCGAGCTCACAAAATATTATGTTGTACTTAGTAAAGAGATATTGAGTAAGTAGCCAGTAACGACATAGATCGACACAAAATTATAAAAATAAATGAAAGAAATCCTTTGCTTTATGTCTAAGAATGAGAAAAACAAAACAATTCGTTTGTTGTTTTAACGTGATTTTTTTTGAACTTTGTTTCTTACAATCCTTCCTATTACATTTTAACAAAAATCCAACAGCTGCGTGCGAAGCAATATAATATAATAAGTAACTACTAACCAACCAATATGAAAATGACTATATAGTTCCTAAAATATGGTGGATTCCATTAAATTTTATTATTTTATCACGTTGATTGTCCAATGATGATAAGATAGACTCTGGCAAGCTACATATTCACCAACAACACAAAACAATATCTGCATTCATCGGTGCTGATATGTAAGTACATTTATTCCTAAATAAGATACCACAAAAAACCAACAGTGAAATCGTATGATTCTAACACAACCAGTCATGCAAATGTTCATAAGTAAAATAGTTATGTTCGTTTAAAAATAAAGTGAACAAAAAAATAAAAAAAAATTGTTAAAACGAAACATGAGATTTGTCGGAGATATCTGTTTAGAGATAAATATTATGCTTTCGGTAACATCGTTTTAACAAAAATTTACTTTAAGATAGGTGACAATTTACTTAATTTGTTACTGCACGAAAATAAACACGCTATGTCTTTTTAAAAATAATATTAAATGTATATAAACAAAACACAGTTAAAGAGTAACAGATACTACTTACAATACAAATGCTTAAAATTACAATATCCAAAGTTTTGTTAAATTTGACATAAATGACTGAATGACTAAATGACATACAACTCAATAGGATTAGGTTGAACATTAAATTGTATAAAATGGGATAAGCAAACTAATTAATAATTATGTATTTTTTTTTATTTTTTTTCATTTGTGGTTCTGTTCTGCGTTGTGTAAATGATTAAAAGATTTATGTTCGAAAAATCTAATAAGACATTCCATCACCGCGCTTAAGCTTTTAAAATGTAATAAATTCGTGTAGAGAGCAAAGAGCCAAAATTAATTCTCTATTTTTCAATTAAAAATAAAATAAATGTGTATTACGAGCTAAGATAATAAATTTGAGATTTTTAAAAGTATGTAATATTTCATTTTGTAATTTAATTTTATTAATAAAGAAATCTTTGATTTCGAAGACTTTTTATTATTGCGTAAATTACACCTAATTGCCTAATTGTCTATTTCATCCATACAGCGGTAAACAGTCACATCAAATTATCTCTATCTTTGTATCTGAATGGAACTAATTAGCGGTTCTGAAGGCATATCAATAACAAAATGAATTCCTAACAATAAACACGTATCGATGGCGAACCTTAATTACGCAAACTGAACAACACAAAACTTTCTTCTATCACTGCCTTTAACATTAGCAGCAAATAAAGTATACATAAAGGCAAATTGAAACAATCACAGTTCAATTGCGTTTTCGTAAAACTTCCTTGAAAAGCTTGAAAATAAAGTCAATTTTATTACAAGTAAGTATTGAATATATGATAATTATCTAAAACCGACAATTGATGGCAATTTCTCAAATTATTTATAATTGTTATCCGATCAGCGACGTGATGTCAATTTCATTCCGGTCAATTGTACAAGGTAAAATGTATGTAATTGCATTCGAGTATAAGTACTATAGAGCAAGGCATGCCTTATTATGTTAGAAAGAAATTGTTTAAATTGCACCACGTAAGTGTCTACAGCATAGTTCACTCTGCGGATCTATAATGTTTTCCTATTTGACTCTAAAAAAAACTATTAATAGGCAGTAAGTTATCGAATGCAATAATGCGCTACATCAAGCAGCTAACGCATCTCACATTGAATCATTCAATGTCGATGTCGTCATTATTATATTTATTTGATTTGAATTCAATTACAAACGGTTTTAAGTTGGCACACATAGCAAAATGAAAATCAATTTTAAAATAGAATCGCAATCACAATCAATAATTTAAATGTTACAATTAGTCAATCGTTCCATCAATCATTGTGAAATCATTAAACAACGATCGTTCTTGAAATCGTGAATTTATTTTTTTGAAAAAAAATCCGTTTGGCAACAATAACTATTTTCATAAACTTTTGTAGATCACCGAACAGACAAAATAGTTAGGTAACAATTATTATCAAAAATTCATCAATAGAAATGCAAATTAAAGCAAAACAGAACAAGAAATGTTTCGTATAATAAATATTGTCTGTTTGTTCGAAACAGTCGTCGACAAAGCTTTGATAGAAACCGCAACAAATCAAAATGTATCTCTGGTTTATTCAATTTTAGATGACTCTGAAATAATTTTGATCACTGATTTTACAAAGTCTATTTTATAATAAAGTTCACACGCCTTATTATTATTTAGTTTTTTCTTTTATTTTGTTTATTTTTTTTCCAATGTATTTGCCCAAAGATCAATAAGTTTATTTCGGTGAAAAGAAAATACATTCAAAATGGACAATGTCAAGCCCTAAAAACGTGAGAAACTAATCGAGAAATTTTTCGAATTCTCAGCTCTGTTCTTTTGCGCATATAGTTTATTTAATGCTCAGCGATCAACTTAAAATCTACGATTTTATTTGTATTGTTTTATGATTTAATTTTTGTGAATCTCTGTGGTGTACGGCGTACCATCGAATACCGGCCTCGGTAAAAAAAAAACAATATATGTAGCTTTATTTTGTTCGGATTAATTTTTTCTTTGTTTATTATACATAGTCTGTTTTCTGTGCTCTTTTACGTGTATTATTACTTATGAGCCCAATAGAATTTCAGTTTGAATTAAATGAATTGTTTACAATATCTACAAACATATCTTGTAATTTTGCTAGACTCCATCAGAGTTTATCATTGAATACAATTATCAACAATTGAAACAAAACGGTTGAAATGAAGAAACACTAAACTACGATACTTATATTTAAACATGTTATGACTTAAAATTTAAATATTTACGATTCGCTAAATAACTTCATAACAATTCGTTTTGGCTTAACTCGACTGAAACGATATTATGGAAAAAAGAAAAGAAAACAAATCCCCGCCACCAAAGACACAATAACGTAAACCAACCAAACCCAGAAGCAATGAAGAATTGAATTTTCAAATATTTGAACACCTTGACGACAGCATGTTTTATTCGTTTTCTGGTGCATTTACATTCTTTTTTTTTTTGCTTCCGATGGCAGTTCTTTTTTGTTGTTGCTTTTTTATAAGAGTTTTAAATGCCATAGCACACTCACAGAGACCGTTTAGTTGCTGCTGTTTTATTCATTTTTCGTGAGTCTTGTAATTTATATTTTCGTATATTTTCATCAGAGGTTTCATTTATTTATATTTATTGATATTAATTCAACATAGAGAACTAAAAAAATAAAAATATAAAAAAAAATAAAAATACATAAAATTGAATTGCATTGAATTTAATGTGCACATTTAATGCAGACAGAAACATTTCGCAATATGTCAAATCAAACATATGGGTTAATAATAAATAGTTCGGTAGTTTAAATATTATGTATTTGTTTTTTCGTTGAATAAATAAAATGTTATCACTCGGTGATCGCTAAGACGCTAATAGAGGATGCAGGAATCGCAGGAATAATACATTTTCAATGTTATTTATATTTCGTATTATGAAAATTCAACACGAAAATCAATTTTTGTATTTTTAAATAAATCCACATTTAATTTTTTTTTTCTTTTTCAGATAATTTTCTTAACAATATCACTCTCAACGATTCAATGTGTTGTTTAGAATTATTTATATTGTTCAAATGAAAAACTTATTTTTTAGTCTTTCCAGGTTAGAAAATTTCATATTCTCAATAATTTTATGCATTTCGATACATTATATTCGTTTCTAAATTCATAACATTTGACTAAATTCAGGTGTCCATTCTTTAGCTATGGCTATAACATACTGTTTAGCTTGTGATTATCATATTCATTGGCTATAATAATAAGTTCACCCCCGTTTGAAGACGGCTAAACTGAATTTAGCTTCAGTTTCACCACTTATAAGTACAAATCTATCTAGTCTGTGTGCTCCAAATTGTTGTTAGTGTCATATCTCAAATCTCATATTCGTTAAAAATAAAAATGATTTGTCTCATAGAGTTGTAAATATTAGATACTTAACTAACGCAATGATATAATAATAATGTTAAATGTATTTTTAAATTAAATTTGAATCAATCCAAGAAGTTGCTTTCAAAGATATACGAACGTGTATCATAGAGACATTCTAGAAAGACATTCTAGATTAAATATAATAGCTGATCGGAAATGGTATAGCCAGCATAACTTAAAAAAGTCGTTTCTGAAGATCATAATGAAAAGTTATAAACGTTTTTATGAATGTTCGATCTTAAAAAATTTGTTTCTCCAACTATATTTGTAGTTTAGAATAAAAATAAAAAGAAATATAAACCGTTTACATGCTCGATTTAAGGAATTTACACAATTTTAAAAATCATTAATCAAAATGTGGATAACAAGTAATATTTTCTAAAATAATTAATTATTAAATTTAGAGAATTCGTAATAGTGCGCGCAAAAGAATTCATATTCAATTCTACCACCAACTGCCAAGAAGCCAATAATAATCTGAAAACATTGACATATAACTAACTACATACTACATTACTACTTACTACTTACTACATACTTAGAATGTACTTAATTACGGGTTTTTGTGTGCATTAATAATTTGCTCGGTTTTGCTTTTTTATTTCTATATAATTTTTTCTTCTTAACAACTCTGATGGCCTTATAATTTTCCGAACATATTTATTTTAATCAAAAAATGTTTTTTAAATAAATTGAATTCTATACCATATATTCTACATATTTCTAAGGCACGCGTCTCACTCATTCTCATCATCATGTGCGCCAAACGAATATAAAATGAATAAATATTCAAACGCGTCATGACATACCGAGCAGTTAAGTAGGTATCAAAATAATTTGAATTGACTGCATATTATTATTATTTGGACTGTGTGGTTAAATAGTTTTCAAAGGAGCAAATTAATTGAATATTTAGCATATTTTTTGGGCTATTTTGTCATAAAAATACTTATTTTACTCAAAGAATTTACTTCTTTCACCTGTTTCTGGCGCGTTACCGCACTTTATATAATGTTCCATTTATGTAATGTTATCAAATGCAGGTAGATAAAATGCAGGTTATGCTTGAATAAAAACATCGTAGAATAAACGGTTGCTATCTTAATTGCCAAGGCTGTACTCAACTAGCCATAGCTGGGATATTTTATTATTTATATAAAAGAAATGGTCTCTTCATCACATCGAATGCCGTGTATAACTATTCCATTTAAATTATTTCCAATAATATTCCTTTAATTTTATGATGTTCGAATGTTTTGAATAAAAGGTAACATTTTGTAGAAAATATAATACAACTTGGGTGGCAATTAAATATCAAAAGCTACCGAATCCGATATACACATAAAATATTGAATGGAAGCGACGCGGACACCGCTCACTATCGTTAACTTATACTATGTATGCGGCTCTGGGTGCCTACAGCGCTCAAGTATAAATGAATAATGAAATTGATGTGAATGTTTTAGGTAAATAAATGTGTTATCAATTATTTGTTTTTATTCATGTTGATAATCGACTAATTTTAATTTTATTGAGTGGTTTTTATGTGCAACGCTTTGTGTCGGAATAAATTTTTGCCGATGGGAATACAAATTCTTCTTTTGTTTTTATTAAATTGCGCGCATATGTGACCTGTTTTTTTAGTATTGCATAGAGCATCATAGAGTAGGTACTTATACAGAACGTGACCACTGCAAAAGCCTTTACATATTTCCTTTCTCTTTAGTTTTCTGTTTTTTTTTTTTGTTTTTTTTTTTATTTTGCTATTTAATTTCAACTGTAATGAAAATTAACGTTTTCCTCTATTTCATATTTGCTAAATTGCAATTAATTCCTTCAGCAGTTCTGTTTAATTATAATGAAACCATAAATTTTAATGGTGGTTTAATATCTAATCTAATTACTTAGTTGATATCCATTCAATTTTATGGTAAACATAAAATGTAAAACAATGTTTTTCTTTTTGCCTAAAATTGAATGAATTTTGAGAACTTCAAATTCATTGAAAACAATTTGTAAAGTAGAAAGAAGCATATATGCGTGCAAGGTGCAACAGCTAAGATATTTGATCGAATATTCATTGGCTGATATTTTGAAATATTGCACAATTCAGATTGTTCACATTTTTAGAATCGACAAATTTAAATTTTATATTACCATTTACCCGTCTCTCATTCACATCTGCAAATTGTATAAATAATCTTTTAGAAAGCTAGTCATCGGTTTGTTTGTGTGATGCAGTTTCTATTCGATCCGATTTCAAAGTAAACTTTGTTCCACTATTTCTAAATAGTTATTCGCTGATAATGTATGCGCATGCGTAAATTAATATAAAAATCCATAAAGATAATTAAAAAAGCAACAGTTTCCTATTTGGTTGGTTTCTATTTTCATGCCAAATTTGTTTTTATGAGTACTATATGCAAGTACGTTGACTATAAAAATCGATGCTTATATAGCATCCGAAGTACCAACCTTATGTATATGCATGCATAAAATGCAAAATGCGGTTAATTTGACTAATTACTAGACATGCTCAGAATTTTAATTACGATATCACTAACCGATATCGCATACAATATTTATATATTACGATAGGTAATGCTGAAGTTGGTATATTCACTTGACCATCCATCCAGCGGTGTATTATGTTATATTGCCCGTCTATTTACAATAATAATGCCTAATCAAGAAACCAAATATTTCCATAAAATAAATATCGTTGTACACGTAAAGAATGCTGGATGGAACGCGTTTTTACTATATTTAGTAAAAGTACAAGTTTTTTTCTATTTTAATTTTTGTTTTGCTTTCATGAGTTTTGTTTTACTGTATTGTGAAGCAGAAGGTAACTATTTAAACTAATCAAGAAAATACATTCATTATATTGTAATATTATTGTTTTTTTTGTTAAATGTGATATTTTTTGTGTTTTGAAAATTTCGCTTTTTCATTATAACAACGAACATGTAAGGCATTCCAAACGACAAAATCGCGTAGATTCTTATTTCAGAATTATTCGATTTTCATTTAATTTCTCAGTTTTCAAAATTAAAATATTTCGAAAAATGTTTAAAATCTCGATTCTTAATCATTTCGTAAAATTCGAAATTTTGCTATTTCATCAATCAATCACATTTTTTATTTATATCCCATCTAACACGATGCGATAGAAACCTTAAAAAAACAAGTATAAATAATTTTCAATTATATACAAATAATAAATATCGTTAATAAAACACATAAAAACACTTTAAGGGCTGATACGGCATTTGGGTTCAAAAAGAAGTCCAATATTCTTTATTATATTAAATTTTAAACAATGTCACGATACCGAGTTCATAATTCTAATTGTTTCCAGAGGGTTAGTATTTTTATCTTGGTCGCATCATATTTAAATGGAAGCAATAAATTTTCAAAAAGGTAAGAAAATTAAGAAGTCCTTGCTCTTTGCATAATTATTATTAGTTCATAATGAGCTCCAAACTTCTCTCATTTAAATATCTTCTTATAAACACAATGCATAATGTTGACAATAGATAAAGGGGTGACATTTAAATTATATCTTAAATTTATCTGTTGTGTATTTTTTAATATATACAAAATTTAGATTATAATTAGCATGACTGACTATTGTTTATTTGTAATAAATTTTATTAATAAAAATTGGAAGTATGGATGACGTTAACTAGACAGCCTACAAATAAAACTGAAGATAGAGATTATATTTAATTTGTCCATCATTGTTGCCACGGCCTCCAAGTTTAATATCAAATTAAAAGCCATCAAAAACTGTTTCATAAAATTTAATTATAAAAATATCTACAATTTAAATAGAAACGAAATAAGAAGACGAAGAAGAAGAGAAAAACGCATAAAATAACAACAATACCCAGCGATTGAGTTAATAAGATAATGATATCGGGATAGCACACGAGCTGATCAGAATGTTATGCTAAAGTTAACGAAGAAAAGGGTTGATTTAATTATAAAATATACCGCGTATAATAATCAACTAAGTAATACCGGTTGCCTGTCGAGTTCAAGTATTTAATAGCGTTTTATGGGAGCAGCCTATGAGCGCCCTCGCCTTACATAAATTAATTAAACATCCCAGAAAGTACATTAAATATACGAAAACCAATGTCACAGAGCGCTCAACTTTATTCGTTTTCATTTTCTTTCATTAAATAGAGAGAGTAAATGTGATAGATTTTTTATAAATTTTTATTCTTTTTATTTTTTTAAAAAAAAACGTATTTGAATAAATGATTTTTTTAAATATTCTGTTTATTAATTAATTTTGAAAGATATAATTGCAACAGTTGTATAGCAAGACAATAAATTATTATCATGAATTAATTTCTCTTCGGTGATATGGATATGGTGAATAATGTGGAGAATTATTTCTGGCTTTCAATTTCGAAATAATAACATATTAAGCTTAATACAAAATTAATCGCAAAATACGAAATACACTCAATTATTTCTTGTGGACCACTTCTCCTCTTCATCCATTAGCCTCATCAGCAATTAGTAAATGACGAACGCCATAATTTTTAAGAAATTGTCATTGCCATTGCCATTGCCATTGCCATTGCCATTGCCATTGCCATTGTACATCTTCATCGTCGTTATTATTCATTATTTAAACCAAAAAGAAAAACAGTAATGCCTTAATTATGCAAAAACGATATAAAACAGCATCATATTCTCGTATAAAATTTATGAAACTATCAAACTAAATTTTTATTGAAATTCTTATTAACATTCACATATTAATAATAATAATACCAATAAATAATAATTATATTTAAACTGAAATAATATTAATAATGATGATGAAAATAGTGCCATGATATTAGTTGTATTGTATTGTGTCTATAATTCGCATCCACAGATAGGTATTTTATACCAACGAGTCGAAAGTAATTTAATTTAATATATTAAAAATTCCTCATCATTAATAATCGATTTGATTGAATTATTACCATATTCATTATTCATGCACAAGCTCTCGCACTGGCAAGCTATGGTATGGCATTCACATAATAATAACGATGTTGTTCAAACAAATATATTAATAGATCACTAAATGAAACATGATGTTTTTTATTATTATCATTGAAATGATCAAAATTCGTGTCGCCCAGAACTATAGACTTCATTTTTCAAACGTACCTATATATATTTAAGTTGGTATCTACTTACCTACATTTCGATTACATTGAACATGAACATAGAAATCTATGCAAGGCAGACGGACGCAAATAATACATAAAATACAAATGATAATAATATCGAACCTATGAATTATATTAAAAAATATATTCTAAAGTGGGATTTCTCTTCATGAGGCCTCTTTCGTTTTGTTTGTGTTTTCTGATTCGATTCTGTTTACAATTGGAAGATATAGGTGCTGGCTGATGGTGGATATAGTAAATAGACAAAAGAAAATATGTAAAATGTTTCATTTGTATGGCTAATAAATGATTAACATATAATTTGATTATTAATAAGGTTTGATGTAATGAATGTTTTATGTAATTCGGTATGATAGGAGGTAAACATTCCGGGACACGTTTTTATTTTATTAAAAACATATTAAAATTTGTTGGTACTTTGTGATTGTGCCGCGAGAAAATATTTTTAATAAAAAAAAAACAAAACACACAAATCAATTACGCTACCAATTCAACGGGCTGACATTTGAGTACCACGAAATCAGTTTCTTTCAATATCATTGGATTGGTGTAATTATAGCCTTTTAGCGGTACTTCTCAAAATATCATAAACGAAAAACACTGAAACTTAACTAATTATCCTCATGTCTTGTAACAATTATTATTTATACAAACTTAATCGCTTCACGAGAATACAAAATGATAAACCACGAACATCGTTTTGAGAGCACACGAATTAAAAAAACAGCAAAAATTTTGAATGCAAAAAACAGATACTTACAGATTTTCAAAGTAAAAATAAAGAAGAAGAAAAAACTACAAAAATAAAACGGATAATGAAATAAAACTCGAGATTCATACAATGAAATGCTATAAAACCACTTCAGAGAAAACAACAATAAAAGCAAAAAGAAATACAGAATGGAATTGAAGAAATATTTCTCCACCTCAATGGGTTCTGTGCTTTCTGCTGATAGGATGTTGAATTTAGCTGGATCAACGCAGTCATCATCCAAAGTAAACGTAAACGCATTAAACGAAAATCGCACAAAAAAACCATTCGCATAAAGAAAAGTTTTATCGTTTTATTTCATTCAAAACGAATAAAAGGTAGCCGAGTTCTTATTTGTATATTTACATCTTCTTCCTTTTTTCCATTTCGCTTTTAATAAAGAATAAAATGCAAAATGAAAAAAGAAAAAAATGGCCGATTTACTCAACCCCATAATTATGGAACGAATTAATTATAAATGTAATATTTGAAGTGAAGGAGTCAAGGAGGTGTGGTGGTTCCATTTCATTCACGGGATCACGCAACGCTTTTTATAAATTGAGCAAAAAGAAAGTAAGAAAATAAATTTTGTGTTATTCAGATTTATTATTTCTCAATCATTAGAAAAACGATGTGGAGTTAATGAAAAAAGTAAATGCTAAAATGGCAAATGACAATAGAAATAAAAGAACACAAAAATTAATATCAAATAGTTAATGGACGGTTTTTATTTTTCTCATAAATATCTTGGTTTTATATTTCGTATAATGTAATGTATTATTATTATGAACTTGTTCATTCAACATTCAAAGTCACGCATTCGGAAAATTACTTCAAAGTCGAGATCATATAATGGATGTTCACATCAGAGACTATGGTGAATAGCGAAATGGTTAATATTGTGCCTTGGCGGATGGGATGTTGTTTCATATTGCTTCAAAATATCCATAAAAGTATATGTTGTTCTTGATATTCTTTAAGAAATTGTTGATATTAAGTTCTATTATGTTTTAAACTGATGTAATAAAGCTTTTGTAGGAATTACTGACTATATTGGTGGTAATATAAGTTGGTGGATATTTCTTGGTACTTAGTAATAAATATTCTGCATTCTCGATGCATGTGATTTTGTGGAAACAAGACGATTGGGTAGAAATTTTATTATTTAAAACTAATTGCACTAATTGTTTCATATGAACTTTTTCCTTTGCCAAAGCTAACCATTTATTAATAGTTTTAGATATCAAATTCTTTAAAATAAAATTTCTACTCAAGTATTCATGAAAATAATATAAATCCACGCCTCTTGTAAAACCAGTCATATTACTAACGATTCTCAGGCACATATGAAAATGCAGTGAATTTCGAGAGAAACTTGGTGCTTGATGGCATTACAATAAT
>JAABKK020043804.1:0-12797 GCA_011634745.2 Catotricha subobsoleta | reverse complement strand
GAATTACTTTTTCACGTAATTGTAATTTATAATTTGATTTTTAAATTACATTTTGCTTGTAATTTGCCCAGCCCTGTGCATGATGCATATTAATAGCTTTAAAATATTTTCCTAACTATCATAATACTATGAGCAATTCCATGCGTTTTACGGTTGTAACGTTCTTACAAATATTTTAGCTAGAAGTAAGCAAGATTTTTTTTTTTAAGGGAATAAGTATTGTGGATAATTATCCACACCGTAGTATAGTGGTAGAGTTGTTGGCTACGGCGCCCGAGGCCCAATCAGGTCAAACATGGAAATTGTCCAGGTGTTTTTTCTAAGTAAAACGACACATCCTCCTTTTATTGGAAATATAATTGGATCCATTACTGACTTGTGGGGAATCTTTCTTGGGAAGCCTCGAAAGGACACCATTATCAACCGTCGGTTTCGTGCATTCTACAGTACTCGTAAAATTATTAGGTAAGTTTAATTCCGACTGCAGACACACACTATACAAATTAGGTACGTGTAATACGTAACGACATAATAATAGGATAACATTGTCCAACTGTGAGAGAGCGACTGTGTCAATGTTATTATGACTCATTTGGGAGATTGATAAGCTGTGCATGACCAATGGATGGATGATATGTATAAGGCCAATTGGTAAATCATCATGACACAGAAATAGAACTTTCGGCTGTACAAAAGTATAGCTGGGTACGTTGACTTGCCTAAAGGCGGACTCACCAGGATGTATTTTGTTATTGTCTGACGAAATATGCGTGTATATATAAATATACTATATGATAAATTGAAAAAATAAGTCGTACGTATGGAAATATAATGTAAATAAATAGTAAATTGATTATAATACACTAGAACAAACGGTTCGTGTTTGGTCACACGAGTCCACAGCCCGACCCTAATAACTTTTGAAGTCTAAAGTGTACACAACTGCCCTAAGTACACAACTTCAACTAGTATATAAACATTTATACGCCTAGCATTTTTTTATTTATTTTATAATCAATTTTTACCTTTAAAAGACATATTTTATTTTATGTTTTCTTAGAAAAAAAAATTGGATATAGCATCAAAATACATTTGAGAACAAATAATAATAAAACAGCAAAAAAGGACTTAAAATGAATAAATATCGGCCTTAGTCTTTAACCTTGACATAAAACATTGCCGTAACTTTTACCGTTCTCGAGATATGCAATTATTGCAAAAATGGCGGGTACTTATAACGATAGTGTAACATTATTGAAATAAAATTGATGAAGAAACTACTCCCAGTCGAAATATTAAATCAGTACCGTTGAAAATACATATAACTTACTTAGCTGTCAGAATAGCAAACGAACAAATAGATCACTTCAGCCATTTCCAAACTATGCATTTTTAAAGGTCGGTGAAAATCAACTTTATACCGTATTACTCGATAATATCGAAGTAATCTTAAACTACAGTTTCATTATATTCACATTAATCATTTACATTCTATGAATTATAAATTAATTACTGCTATATGATACTAAGGTGGATTTAACTGCTAACGAAAAATGAGCATATATATATATAGCCAGCCATAAAGGGAACGATGCGAATTGATTTCCACAAATTTCGTTCATTGAAATATGTAATAGTAGTAAATATAAAAAGTAAATAAGAATAAAATAAGATATACCTATGGTCAAACCGTAATATTTTCTAAAGGCTCTATATATTTTCAGTCGGAATTTTGAAGTATCCGCCAATCTAATACACGAAACACTCGTGCTATCTATAGACGGGTTTTTATTTTACCTTGTCTTAAATAGTACTCAAATATATTGTATAGATAAAAATAGATCCTAATAATGTACACATAATTATATTTTCAAAACGAATGACTTGTAGAATATTCATAATCTTAGTCGACGATTGCTTAAATATACATTTACTAATATTAATTGAATTTTCGTTACTTATTTTAGCTACAATAATAATAAAATTTAAATAATTCGAAAAATAACAATTCCACTTCTAAAATATTAAAATCATGGTATATGTATAAGAAGAGAAATCAGAAATTCTAAGTGAAAAACGAAATCATTTAGAAATAGCGAGCTATAAAATAAACATTAATTAAAGAGGTACTGGGTTAAAAAATATTTCATAAATAATGTCGATCTACTTGAAGCAACAGCCTCACGTGGCACAATGTCACATACATTATATGGCTTGTCCGACTCTGGGGGTAAATCTCTTATATCGCCATATCGAACATTCGATTCTCTTGCTTCATGTAACTACTCTTTTCTGAGAATTATGTTATCGAATTATTTTTGAAATGATTTGAAAGCATAAACAACATAAAATTAAAAACAATTCGATAGAAAAATTGACAAAAAATGGTAATTACATGAAGCAAAAATTGTCGAATATTCGATCTGGCGATATAAGAGATTTACCCCCTTGTCTCTAAAGATTTATGGATAATTGTTTAGATAGAAAAAGAATGCAATACGTGATTAAATGAAAAGCAGTATTACAAACCGAGTAAGAAAAATTATCATCGAAATTTAAAAGTTGACTATCGACTAATTGTCATTATTTCTATTTAAAGTTAGGAATAATAAAATCAAAAAAAATTTTTTCTTTTTAAAAAAAAAATGATGTAGGCCCGATTAACGAAATATTTTGCAATATTTGAAGTCTTGTATAGATTTTTAAATATTTCGACAGTAGATATTGTTAACATTTGACATAGCGTTTAATAGAATTATTGAAGCGTCGGTTCCAAAGACAGGTTTCTTGGTTCCGCAAATTACACTGTCCATGAAATTACCCCTATCAATATAATTATATACAAATATATGCATTTTGAAATATTGTTATTGTTTTAAGTCCGAAATTTTTGTATTCGTAAATGTTACAACAGACACAAAATTCAAATTCAAATAGAAAAAATAAATTGCCTGGTGGAATTGTGATAATAGAACATTCGGTTTGAGGTATTTCAATTTGGCATAAATAAATTTATCATTTAACAGAAAAATAAGTACAATCAAAAACGGTTTGAAACCGTTGTAGAAATTATGATTTTGATGATTTCGCATCAACCGATCGCAAATAAGAAATTTTGAAAGTTTTTCTTTAATTTTACTTTAACCAGGAAAAACTGATTCTAATTTTAGTTAACGTGAACAATTTTCAGGAGCTATTCTTAAATAGTTACTTATTGCAGACAAAATTTCCTGTTTTTCTATATATGTAGTAGGTTTTTAAGAAGTCACAGAGCTTTCCTAATGATTTGGAATCGTTAAAGTCTTTTTATATATGATTATTTAATAGGTAGGTACTTCAAGACTTTTTTTTTCATATTATAAAAATATAATAGTTTTCCACATTATTAGCATTTATCATTTAATATACGCGAATGTTAATAATCTTTTCTCATTTATTATAATAAGCCCTAATAAGCCACAGACATATTGTTCATCTGCTCGTGATGTTGAATTACGATTTATTAAAATCTTATAATAATTTTATCTCTTGCTATATAAGATAGAATTTTCAAATATACATATTTTGAATCAGGTCACTACTAAATAAATGGATGTTTATAATATAAATGCAATTCCAATCACCAATCGAATATTCACTTTTCGATCAGATGCATTTTTCATTAATAAATGTGTTTTATTTCGAATTTCATAAAAAAATGTAAAAAAATGTTGAGAAAAAAGATATTTTACTCCCACTTCGTTTTTTAGCGAAGGTGTTATAAAAACTTATCTTCAATAGGTAATTATAATTAAAATTTAATACATAAAACTGTTTGAAGGTATTTTTGAATGTAAAAAAAAGCGGGTAATAGAAAAAGTGAAAGAGCTCGTATTATGCATTTAAATTTTATATTACCTATTTTAAAAAAAAAAAAAAAAAAATTTCAGAAAAATAAAGTACGGTTTGTAGGTATTTACGTTGTTTTGTATGTGTACTTTTTTTTTCTATACAAAAAAGATGTTGGCAGCTTGTTTTCTTCAAATATTTCTAATATAAATTAAAAGTATTGCTACCATCCCTGGCGTTTACATTTAGGATCCCTCCTACTGTTCATTTTTTCTGCAACTACATTCTATAAACAAAAAAAAAACAAAAATATAAATGAATAAAAGAAATACTTACAACAAACTTTAACTTACAATAATATTATTTTACATTTATTATTTTTATTATTTGGTATTATTTATATTTTATAACTTTGCAACTATCTCTATTTTTATGTAAAAACGGTATATACACACAATTGTGTAAAAATTATTCGCGCGAATATTTACAGTATATACAAAGTATATACAATTTACAAGCAATTAATCTTTTATATAAATTATATACACCATTACCATTAAAAAGAGAAAAAGAAAACATAAAAATAATTTAAAATGTTACAACAACATTCAACACTGGCCACAATCATCCACTTCATCGCACATACAAAAACACTATAAGGAAGGTTGTTTTGTCAGGCACTTGAATATATTTTACCTACTTTTCAGTTCTCTGAATGGCTTTTATCCAAACGATTCAAATATATATAAAGCAATATTACGCGAGTAGCAATGACCTGAATTATTTTATTCTTATATTTATATTACTTTTAAAATATACCCATTTTTATTATTATTTTATAATGTTTTTTTTTTTTTGGTACTTTATATGAGTTCACGATCAACAATTGAAATATTTTAAGTATTTACTACTTCAACGTTATTTACCGCCTATCGTATGCGATCTCAATGTTTATTATTATTTTGTATAATTTTTTTTTTTTTTTTTTTTATTAAGTATTTCTTATAAATAGTGTTAAATAGTTGTAAAAATGATTGCGTTTTGTAATTTTATTTTCATTTTACTTTCCATTTTTATTTATATTTTAAAAACGCTGTACTTATTTGAAAATGAAAGAAAAAAAAAAACGCAAGCAGTTTCCAACAACTAAATTGAGAGAAAAAAGAAACTTAGCTAATCTTGATAGAAATTTAATGAAAATAATTTACTTGATCTAATTTTGTCTTCATTAAATAAAATAAAATTGAGTAAAATAAAATTGCTTAAGATCTTGTTATAAGTAAACTTCGTTCCCAATAATTCGAAAGAAAATAAATAAAAAATAATGAATAAAGTTGATTTTATGATAAATTCAAAGTATTTGCTGAATAAAGCTTTTATAGCTTACATATGCATTGGCAACAAAACGAATATAGGTTGCCATATTAAACTAATCACATATTACGCGCACTTTTACCAATTTCATATATTTATTAATATGTATTTTTAATAAAAAAAATTTTTACAAAATAAGTTTTTAAAGATTAAGTTTTTTTTCATAAATTAATAATCGGATCAATCCGAGAAAATTACGTATTTTTAAGTACAGCGATATTCCAGAATGTTACCCCCCTGAGATTTGAAAAAAATCTTACCCTCTGTCGATTTTGCCGAAAATAGTATCTTTTTCAGGTTTTGAACAGAAAATAGTATGGTTTTTAAGTTTCTGAGAACTACCCTACCTCGATTTTGATCAAAATAGTATCTTTTTTAGGTTTGGAAATGTACCCCTCCCTGAAATCAGAAGCGTGTGCACCTATGGTCCCAGGTAACAGCAAAATTCCAGAACCAAATGTTCGAACTCAAATCGTTTTTAAAATACATGATTCTTATGAGAACAAATAACTGTTCCATTTTCTCACTTTGGCCATATATGCATAATTACTTATATAGCATACTTTTTGAATTAACCATATTCTTAGCTCAAAAAATTACTTTTCTCTTATGAGGTCTTATAAGATTCATATATTTGAAAACTGTTTTGAATTTGAACAATTGGTTTGGAAATTTTCGATATTTCAGTCGATTCCACATTTATTTCTCGATTTCATACTTCAAAGATATTGGGGACTTTGGAGATGACTCTTCAGAAAACATTCTTCAGAGAGTCGTTGTCAGTCGTCTTTTCCGCATATGATTTAAAAAAAAAAATACAATACAAAAAATACATACATGTTCGATGCACTCTATGTATATTCTATATTGTATAACTACTGATATTAATAATGTGATTTTTACGAAAGTTTAAAATACTAATATCTTCACACAAATTCTCTTTTTTTTATTATAATAATTATCGTAATATTATTTTATTATGTCGTAATTAAATAATTTGGAATTTTTATTTTGGCATTTCTTGTCGGTTATATAAAACTATATTTTAAATAAGTAAAGAAAACAATTATTTTTGATCATAAATTATGAATAAATATATTTTATATTTTTATCAATTTTTAGGATTATAATGCATCAGAATCTTACGCCTTGACTGCCGGGTATATTACTAATTACAACATTATACTCCTACTATTTTATATAATTGGAAACAATTGGTTGCATTTTGCAATGCAAGAATCTATGGTGTATTCATGACATTTCAACTATTATTTTACCGCAATCGTAATAATAAACAATATTCCTTTTATTTTTTTTTTATTTTTTTTTTATTTTTTTTTTAATTCATATTGAATGATTATTTTCAGATTTCTAGCAATTAAAACCTACCAGTTTCGTAATAGATTGACTCAATATTTTTTTTTTAAATATTATTTTGAAAAATGACCGTTGTATCGAAATATTTAGATAATGCAATAATAAAATACGAAAAACTCGGATTCTCAAAACAAACGCTATCAACTGGCATTGTTAGTTTAGCTGTAGCTGCATATGTGGCATACATCTCTTTACCACACATAACAAAATTAATAAAAGCAACAGCGACAACACCATCATCATCCGAAACATCCACATCAACATCGGATGATGATGAGTATGATGATGATTATGATGATGATTTCGATGAAGATGGTGACAATAATAAAATTGATATAGGTGAAATAAATAATCGGGATGATGCTGGAACTTATCGAAATGATAATAATAATATCTTAACGACATCGAAACGTATTGGACGAAAACAACAGCATGATAATGATGAAAGATCAGGTGGTAATGTTAGTGCTGATGGATGTAATAGTATAATGGTTGGCAGTAATATTAAACGACAAAGAAAACAGACAAAAGCAATAAAACAACAAATAAAACAAGCCGAAAAATTATTAGCGGCTGCAAATCAAGAGCATGCTGGTGTAGTAGGAGGAGGTAAATCATCATCTGCATCCGATCTAATTCAACAACAACAACAACGTATCGGCTTGAATATTGAATTTTTGTTTCAATTAAAACGTTTAATTGAAATAATGATACCGAAATTATGGTCACGCGAAATGGCTATATTAAGTGTTCACACAATGTGCTTGATATCAAGAACATTTTTAAGTATTTATGTGGCCGCAATAGAAGGTGCTATTGTTAAATTTATTGTACGAAAAGATGTTCGACAATTTGTTATTGGTCTATTGAAATGGTTTGGCATTGCAATTCCAGCAACATTTATCAATTCAATGATCCGTTATTTAGAAAATAAATTGGCATTATCATTCCGGTAATTGAGTTTACATTTTTTTTTTTAAATATACTGTTGAAGATTTGATTTCAATTGTTTTGCCTTCGTTTTTCAGAACTCGATTAGTGAATCATTCGTATAAATTATATTTTAAAAATCAAACGTATTATCGAGTTGCAAATTTAGATGGACGAATTGAAAATGCTGATCATAGGTAAGTAAGATCAATATGTGGCTATTATTAATTAATATACTATTTAATTATATTAAAGAGTTATCATTTATTAAGGTTAACAGAAGACATATCCATGTTTACGAGTTCGGTTGCACATCTCTACAGCCATTTAACAAAACCATGCTTTGATTTAATGTTAATTGGTTTAGCATTGATGCGCTCATCGAGAAAAATGCGAGCAAATATTTTATCAGGTCCTCTGCTAGCATTTATTGTAATTTCAGTAACAGCTCTTATATTAAGACATTTATCACCAAAATTTGGACAATTGGTTTCCGAGGAAGCGACACGATATGGTTATTTACGTCACATTCATTCTCGTATTATTACCAATGCCGAAGAGATTGCATTTTACGGTGGACATCGTGTTGAATTGTTGCAATTACGTGAGGCCTATCGACGACTCACTCATCAAATGAATATCATTTATTCACAACGCTTATGGTTTGTTATGTTGGAACAATTTTTTATGAAATATGTTTGGTCAGGCACTGGAATGATAATGGTTTCGTTGCCAATATTAATGGGTCGCGGTAGAATTGAATATGATGGCGATATTTCGAAAGCTGCACATGATGATGGAATTAGTGAGCGAACACAGTATTTAACAACAGCACGAAATCTATTAATTTCGGGTGCTGATGCAATTGAACGTTTGATGTCTTCATACAAAGAAATTGTTGCTTTGGCCGGTTATACACATCGTGTTGCTGGTATGCTTGAAGTATTTGAAGATACAGCCAATGGTCGTTATAATAAAGTTATGTTAGCTGCTGAAGGGCGAAATAATGCTGGCATATTAGAATTTCGTAATGGACAACCAATTACCAAAGGTCGAATTATTGTTTCAACAGACATACATGAGCGTTCTATTTCATTATATAATGTAAGTGAACATTTCTCTAGTCAGCAACTATTTTTTTTTGTTCTACTCTTAAGTAGCAAATTTAATGTCAAACCAACATTTTAGGTACCGATTGTGACTCCAAATTGTGATATTGTTGTACCAAGTTTAACATTACATATTGAACCGGGTATGCATTTATTAATAACTGGGCCCAATGGTTGTGGTAAATCATCATTATTTCGAATTATAAATGGTTTATGGTAATTTAATATTTTCTTATTTATTAAATAATGAAAAATCGAATAGTACTATAATAATATATAAAAAATCTTTAAGGCCGATTTATGGTGGCGAATTGCACATACCAAAACCAATTGTTGGTAAACCCTGTATGTTTTATATACCACAGAGACCTTATTTAACAATTGGTAATTTACGTGATCAAATTATATATCCGGATACAGTTGATGATATGCTGGCCAAAAACTGTACCGAAGATATGCTCTGGAATATTATGAAAATGGTCTCACTTGAACATATTGCAGCAAGGTGAGTATCAGACAATTTATTTACATACGCTAATTCAAGTATTAGTTGAATTGAATATAAATTTATAATATCATGGTTTTTAATCTATCTATTTATATATAAATAGAGACAATTTTGATGTAGTACGTGATTGGAAGGATATTTTATCTGGTGGTGAAAAACAGCGAATGGCAATAGCACGTTTATTTTATCACAAGTAATTTAATTAGTTTAATGACTTAATTCTAAATAAACTAAAGATTGAAATTATTAAAAAGTTTTTTTTTTTACATATTTTTATCATATTTTTATTTTTAGACCGCAATATGCTCTGTTGGATGAATGTACAAGCGCTGTATCCATTGATGTTGAAAGTTCAATTTATGAAGCAGCCAAAAATGCCGGAATTACATTACTGACAATAACGCATCGACCAACATTGTGGTAATTTATTCTAGTCTATTATGATTTTTCCAAAACTCTTTTGAAATATTTCTTATAAAAAAAAAAATCACTTTGTATATTAATTGGAAAATATTTTTTTTTTTTTTGTTATTTGTTGCAGGAAATTTCATACACATATTTTAAAATTTGATGGACAAGGTGGTTGGGACTTTCAACCATTGGACAATGATACTCATCAAAATGTTCCTATTAGGCAATAGTGTGATAGGTACGTTCAAAAGGAAAAACATAAAAAATTATTATTTATATTATTAAACATTACAATAATACAATTGTATGGCTGCGATATATATCACAAAGATTTATATTGAAATGGAAAATTGATAAATGCACGCTCATCATCCCTCCTAAATTTAAGTGCACTTTAGAATTAAACAAAATGGAATGTTTAAAAGATTTAAAAAAAAAAATGTAATTACTATCTAGAGCTATAAATGAACTGAACAAGAATGAATGTTCCAATTGTTTATTACAAATTTATTTAGATGCCAAAATAATCAAATAATCTACCATTTACTAGGATTTTTATTTTATTTTTCAATCTTCAGAACAGATCAACTAATAAATTCATAAACAACAACGCACACACCTTACATATTTAATTTTATTGTTAATTGTTGAATAATAAATTATGGTTAAAAATCTCTAATTCGTTGGTGTTGGTAAAATATGATCTTATGACAAAATGTATTGTTGCGATTTATTATCATAAAATTCTTAATATATTTTTATTAATTTTTGTAATATTTTAATAATATTTTGTTTTTGTATGGACAAATCTTTATAAACTTGAAACGATTTTTCACACATAAGTAAAAAGTATATCACATTTTATCAATGATTATTCAAACATTTATTTCAAAAATAAATTAATGCCTATGCAGTTTACAGTAAAAAAAAATTCTTTTTAAATTTGAGAAAACGATTTCTTAAAATCAGAATGTGATGATTTAATGAAAATTGTTGCGGTATTGGGTTTTCACTTTGATTTTCGGGCATATGAAATGTTTTTGGGGCTCAGGAATTGGAAATTAAATTTGTGCTGAATATTTTTCTATGTCAGATTTAAATAATTAAGTAAATAACGAAAACGAATACGCCGCGAACTAACTAATTAAGTAAAAAATTTAAAAAAAAATTGTAATGATTATGTTGGCATCTACGTAAATGCAATATTAACATAAATTTGATATAATTAAAATAATTGTGAAATGAAAACTGAATAAATTTTTGTAATTCTATTTTTTATTTAGAAGAAGAAAGACTTTATTAGTCCCTAATTACCTGTTAAAGGTTATATTGCCCAATGGACCCAGAATAAACATTTTATTGTAAATTGCAGTATAATTTTATTAAATGTTTTTGTATTTTATTAAATTTTATTATTCTTACTTATACATTTTGACGAAATAATAAAAGAAAAATGGTTACGATGGATTTTGTTTCTTTTTTTTTTTAATACATATATTTATTAAGATAAGAACAGAGCGTGTTTTTTGTTTTCGGTTTTATTGCCAGATGTCGCAATGTTGGACAAAAATAAAAAAATCGCATGCCATCATAGATTTTTTTTCATCGCTCATTTCCACATTTCACATTTTTTTGAACATTTATTTAAAGGAGTGATATCACATCAGTTTGTATAGGTAAATAAGGCGCTGTTCATATATTACGTAACGCTCTAATGGGGGGAGGGGGTTTGTTAAAGTGATACGCCATAGAGAAATAAATAAGCATAGAGGTTAGATGCTCT
This sequence comes from Catotricha subobsoleta, assembly GCA_011634745.2. Taxonomy (NCBI): domain Eukaryota; kingdom Metazoa; phylum Arthropoda; class Insecta; order Diptera; family Cecidomyiidae; genus Catotricha; species Catotricha subobsoleta. The sequence continues at coordinate 1,477 of JAABKK020043804.1, read as the reverse complement.
CTTCTAACATATTGAAGAGTCGCATTATTGAATGTCGCCAATTTGAAATGAGCCTAAAAGTTCAGTGGATGATATTTCCATATAAATAACACAGAGAATCCACTGAACTTTTAGGCTCTTTGTTATTTTACGTACATTCTTTTGGCGACACATTAGAAGAGTACATCTAACCTCTATGCTTCTTTCTTTCTCTATGTGTTATGCCGAGTTATGCTAGGGTGGGGGGAGTATTTCTCGATGTTACATAACATCATTTTTACTTCAATAATTTAAATATGTGGATATTCTGTTACGTAACTAGGGGGGGGGGATCTGGAAATTTGTTACGAATTGTTATAAAGAGGGAGGGGGTGTTAAGAAGTGGTTAAATTCCGTTTACGTAATACATATATGATTAGCGCTAATGTGAAATTTTAAAGTTGATAAAACAAATAAGAAAATAAATGTGGTAAAAACCAATTTAAGTTTAATGGTATTTTGTACAAATTTCAAGTGAAAATGTTTCCAACTGGACATGATGCGTCACTGATGTGCGATTCCAAAATTATAAATGATAACACTAGAATAGAGCGTGTGAAGATCTTCTTCTTTTAAGACTTATAGAAAGTTCCGTTTGAAAAACCAATGGTAAGTAATAACCTTTTTAGCCTACTAAAGCTTCCATCCTTATAGCTGATCTCATCTTTTCAAAATTTTGAGATATTGGAACCTCGCCTTATCATAAGTTTTTATGATTGTAACAGTACTTACTTTCTTCTAAATCCAAAGCAATTTTTTTTATAAGAATTTTCAGGAAGAAGTTAAATATTAGAATTTTGATTCAGAAACTAAATTGGATCTGAATAAATTCTCACAAATGAAATGTTTTTGCATATTTCTGGCAAAATCACTAAAACTTACGATTATAAAGTTTTGAGGTAGGTACCCTTAAAATAGCGCTCAGATACTGTGAAAATATTAACTCTTACACAATTTATAATATATAAGGACGATAATACTTTGTAATTATATAAGGTTAATACGATATATACCGTCACTCTATTACAAATTTTGACTTTATGATGGTGCCATATATTCACTTTTGGTCCAATTGTTGTCTGTATACGCTATATTGCTAAATTATTTTATTTTAAACATACAAATTAATACAAATTATTTTAATTGAATTAAAGCTATATTATGGAATGCTTGTAGCTTATCTAATTCTGTCATCCCTAAATTTTATCATTCCGAATTTTTTCAAGACTTAGTGAACGGATCGAAACGAAAGCATATATATTTTCACGAGCACAAGATTCTGCGTCAATGAAATATGTCCGACCACTAAATCTTGTGTAAATCTTGGATAAACCTACAAAGTGAACTATAACTATCGAATTTGTTTTTTTCACTACTTAATTTCGTCACCATTAAATAATTAATTATAATCAAATAATTATTAATTAAGATTATCTTTTTCTTAAAGATCATTAAAAAC
>JAABKK020043793.1:0-12797 GCA_011634745.2 Catotricha subobsoleta | reverse complement strand
CCAGTCACATCTAAAAATGCTTTTGGAGCTAGAAAATTTTAACCTTTTGGGAAACGAACCACCCTAATATATATATTGCAAATATTGTAACTACTTACCATAATCAAGTTTATTCAAAGCTTGAAAGTTATTACCGATATGGTAATCAGTCAGTTATCGTATCCACACGCGAAATACAATATGGTTTACGATTTTCTTTAAAAAGCAATAACATACATCTCGTTTAGAGTGGGAGAAATCTCTTGACTCAACATGTTACTTTAGTTAACTAAACTAACGTAGCGTAACTATCAACGTATTATACTTCGGATAAATCTATTTGCTTCTTATAACTCAAAGGCTCCTCGTTAGCCAGTACCGACGTAAGGTTTGATGGCGCTATATGCAAATTTGATTTTTTTTTCGCCAAATTTTTGCGACCCTTATCCATAGCTGAACATGTGAAGTTTTGCACCTCTTACCCTTAGCTAAAAAAACAAATTTTCACACTTCTTACTCGTAGTTGAACATTTCAGTCTTCGCTTTCCTTAGCAGCTTAAGACTTGTACATAAAGCGATTTTTTTCGCTCTCATCATCGATTTTGGCCTTAAATTTAGCGCTTTAGGCAGTAGCCTGCTTGGCCTATGCCTTACGCCGGCACTTTTCGTGACATTAATCGAAAAATTCTTTTTGATTTCGTTATAGGTCATGTCGCGGTGACAGATAAAATATCAAAAAACCAACTACTGTACAAACAAATAAGTTTTTTCATAAATATATCTCAGAATATTATTCGAAAATAAAAAAAACTGTTGCCATCTTATACGAAACCGATCCCAAGGAATTATTTTTTCATATTCCCGATGTTCTCAGCTTTCAGACATCTCGCTGAGTGCGGTGGTATATAACAATAACAAATCGAAAAAATTGCAAGATTCGTACTAAATTCTTAGATCCCAGCGCTCTTGTAAGCTATAGCCTGAGAACATTTCTGTTATGAAAAATGAATTCCTTGGATTTCCTATAAGTCGGCGCTAGCAGTTTTTTAAATTAAAAACAATATTCTGAGATATTTATGTAAAAAATGTTTGTTTGTAATACAGCAATTTGCTTTTTGACCTTTTTTTATGTCATCACAAAATGACCCTATTACTGAGAAGGTTATTCTGAAAAAAAAAATCAAAGAATTACATATATTGAAAATATTGTGAAACTCTTTCTATGCGGAAATGCTTTTCAACATTTCTGAGCGTTACATAATGTTTGAACATCGGCTCATTTAATCATGAATTATTCCGCAATATGTCAGTGAAATTTTACAGTTTCTATAAAAATCGTTCTTCTAAATTTCAGAACTCTAACATTGGGCGATTTGCTTCCATTGGATCCAAAAATGTATGATAAAATGAGACCACCAAAAATAGATGGTAATATTTATTTGATTTTATTTTACGAGAATACACCCGTTACAATACAATAAAAATCTCTATTTTAGGTCCAACGACTGTTTATTTTCATGTCACCGTTATGGGTTTAGATTCGATTGATGAAACATCGATGGTAAATTATTTAGAAAATAATAATATGATTTTTTTGTAGAACAAATAAGTAGAAAATTCATTCAAAAGCATTTTCGGTCACATTCGAAGATATTTAATGAAAATAAAATAAAATTAAAAACTATTGTAGACATACGCAACCGATATATTCTTTGCCCAAAAATGGACGGATCATCGATTACGTTTACCAGTTAATATGACAGAAGAATATCGTTTATTAGAAGTCGATTGGTTAAAAAATATGTGGCGACCAGATTCATTTTTTAAAAATGCCAAATCGGTTACATTTCAAACAATGACCATACCAAATCATTACATGTGGCTGTATAAAGATAAATCTATTTTGTATATGGTTAAATTAACATTACGTTTATCGTGCGCTATGAATTTTGCCATTTATCCACATGATACGCAAGAATGTAAATTACAAATGGAAAGTTGTGAGTGAGAAATATTTCAGCTATAGTTTGATTTTAAAATGTTTCAGATTAAATGAAATTATGTATTTTTAGTGTCGCACACAACTGATGATATGGTATTTCAATGGGATCTAGAATTACCATTAGTTGTTGATGAACATATTGAATTACCACAATTGGCATTAGTAAAAAATCATACAGCCGATTGTTAGTACTTACGTTCCTTTAAACCAAAAATAGTTTGATAACCATTTGTTTACAATAATAAAGAAAACTCTTTTCTACATTCGTAGGTACACAGGTGTATTCAACTGGTAATTTCACATGCTTAGAAGTTGTGTTTGTATTAAAGAGACGTTTAGGGTATTATCTTTTCCACACATACATTCCAACATGCTTGATTGTTATAATGTCGGTAAGTGAAATTTATGCCAGTTAATTTTCCAACTAATTATTAATTGTTTTTTTTTAAACATTTTTGCCAAATATTTGGGATCGTACCTTTAAAAAGTGGGTTTCATTTTGGATTAAACCGGAAGCAGCACCAGCCCGAGTAACATTAGGTGTTACATCACTGCTAACATTATCCACACAACATGCAAAATCGCAGGCATCGTTACCGCCAGTTTCATATTTAAAAGCAGTTGATGCATTTATGTCTGTTTGTACGATTTTCGTGTTTATGGCATTAATGGAATATTGTTTGGTGAATATTGTGCTAGGTGATACAGCATTACCAAGACCAATACCACCACCGCCGCCTCCTCCGCAACCAAAATCATTTGAATATGGACATTCAAAGGTAATAATATTGTGTTTTACATCATTTTAATTAAATATATGAGTTCTCTTGCAAAATGCCAACATCTTTAACATGATAATTACATTTCCCTTGCAATAGAATGGTCGTCGAGATCGTACTGGAAGTCGCGAAAGTATTGAATCAAATACACCATGGGTTCAGAGACAAAATACATTGATTCTACATCCACACGCATCTATTCGATCAACTGGAATAATAACACCAACAACACCACCAACTGGAATAATACCGCCTATTGATACAACACCAAAACTAACGCCAGCCCAACAACGTTTACGACGTGCCATTTTAATTGATCGCTTTTCACGTGGATTTTTTCCATTTTTATTTACATTACTCAATAGCATTTATTGGATATTGTTTTATGAATATCTTTAAGTATTTAGAAAATTATTGGATAAATTATTACATTTATGTTATTTATTCGTTGTGGTTTCTTTTTTTATTCATTTTGGATAAAAAATTAATTGAACATTTTTATTTCGAACATAATTTTAGCTACGAATGCTTCAAATATTTCAAAATATCAATCGAAAATATTATTTATTAAATTACATTAATAATATGGTTTATTCGGTCGGAAATCTTTCAATTAATTGAATATTTCTCCCATAGAGGAAAGTCTTATTTATATATAACTTATATAATTAATACCTATATTCCTATATCACACCTAATGTTTATCGTCATTTTTCTCAAGATTCCTTTTGAAAAAATATTTTCATATTATTTGATGGTATAAAGTATTTCACACCATAAGGAGGTATGTTTATGGTATAAGGACTCGAATATATACCCTGAAGTGCCCTGAATAGTAGCTATATAAAATTTGTATCCTAACACGGCTAGAAAATATATTTTCAGAAGGGATATCTTGCATATATGGGAAAATAGAGCAATTTTGATGTCAATGCATTTGCATTAAACTTATTTTATGCAAAATGGCGATACACTTTTTGTATGATATGTGTACAAAGCTTCTCAAGTTTTTTTTTTAAATTTAAATATATATCCCCATAGGTATTTTTTAGACTACAGTCTCAATGGGGTCTACTAAACCGTCTATTCACGTCCAATGTCTCGTCTATAGACGGTTTATAGACTATTTCGAGATATACTATATTTTGGCCATGCGAAAGTTTTGGAAGGAAATCAATTTAAAAAAAAATATATAATGTTTTATTGCTAATGATTAAATTCAAATTGACACCAAATACTTAATTGATATCATGATCACTGCTTTTTTTTTTGTAGCTTTTGAGTTTTTAATGCAATTTTATTAAAAAAATTAAAATGTGTTTTGTTAAATTTACTTTCTCATCACAAATAAAAAAAAATGAATTTCTGTACCGTTACATTTAAGCTACACGTACGATTTAATCGAAATACAATAGATGCGTCACGTGACACGTGTGTTTATTTCTGGAGGTTTAACGCGCAATGAACAAAAAAAAAATTTAAATAAATTAAAAGTAAGGGAAACTTAACTTAAGGAATATTTAGGCTTGTTCGATTAATAATCTGTGATTAGTCTGGGATCCTTGTGAAAAAGATGTTAAGCAAACAATTTCATATCCTGCAATGATATGAAATACATAAAATTCATACCATAACCAGGTATATGAACTTTTATACCATAATTATACCTTTTAATGGTAATTAACTGTTCATACCATATTATTTTGTTATGAAAGGTCTCAAATTAACCTTATTATACCTGATTATGGTATAAATTGTATGTATTTCATACCACTGCACGGTTCAATTCATACATTTGGATCGCAGTTATTGATGAAGTATAATCACGCTCAATGGGGTATAGCGATAACTTTTTTATTGAGTTATACCCAAAACGATAACTTTTTACTCGCCAAAAGTGATTCCAAACTTAGTTTAGAATTATTAATCGAATACGCTTAGTAAATTATTATTTAGAATAACTAACTACTTAATTACTTACTTACTTATTTAGATTCATGTAAAATAAATAAATATGCTTTTAATATAATGCACAAATAAACATAAAAAAAAAGCAAAATAAAAAAAAATAATAATAATAAACAGTTATTATATTCCACTAATTTTCTATTTTACTGAGATTTCGAAAATACGAAATCACATTTCAACGATAACGAATTCTATCAAACCTATGTGTCTCGGTCTCCTATAAAATATTTCAATTATAAAACAAATTACAATTCACTCAAAGTTTACATTGCAATAAAAGAAAAAGAAAAATCCAAACAAACATAAACATAAACAAACAGAATATTATATTTACTTGTTGGTTGTTTTCAAACAAACCCAAACCATACGCTCAATTGCTATCACCCCACACACTCTATTGTTTATAGTCATTGGCATAAATTGCAATACATAATAAATACATAATATGTATGAGTATGTATCCAATAAACCATATCTTTTATATCTTTATGAACTTTCTCAAACAGCATGTTGGATAGAACACAAACGCACGTGTAACGTGTAAGTACCGCTGAACAAAATATACCCAATAAACTGGAAACTATAATCAAATGCAAAAGAAATAAAAAAAAAAAAAAACATTATAATATACGCAGAATCGACGGCCATATTTCGGTTTTCATGGAAATTATCGATTTTCACAAAATATCAAGTATTTTGCGTGACATAATTTCTATATACCCTACTTCAATTTCATTTACTTTGTAACATTGATAAACAGTAGAACAGTGCAATTTTCTTAAATTTTTCGTTTTTGGTGAAAGTAACATTTGCATACTTATTATTTTTATTAAAGCTTTGCACAAATTTATAAGAAATTCCTTTTCGATTTAATGTTTTTTTTTTTATGGTTTTTTAACAAAAAACATTTTAATATGCTATGAAGTGTAATATTGTATTACTTTAATGAGAACGTATCCTCGGTGATTGTGTCTTAGTGTTCCCATATTTTGATTGATTTAATGTTTGGTTGAACAAAGAAAAAAAAAAAAAAACGAATCATTCAATATGTTAAGAATGAAACCATATGAGCCATCAACACGGGTGGCTGTGCGGGAAAGTATAGATGAAGATTTAAGTGATGATATTGAAGATGATGTTTTTATAAGAGATGGAAAATCGGTTAAGGTTTGTATAAATACTTTTATTTTAACAACATATTGATTGAAGATATGAGGATTTCTAGGTTCGGTATATATCGAAGCATCAATTTGTTCACATTACAATATTTTTTGCTATACATTATTATTTACTGATAAGAGAAATGTTTGTGTTTAATATTTTAATAAGTTTATCAATTTTTCTTTTTTGTGTAGCTGTGTTTATATACCTATAGGCACCTATTACAAATTATAGCTTATACAGTCTGAACTAAATCGGGGATCTTTCGTAAACTATAGTTTGGATCATTTTCGGGTACTAAGAAGTCTTGACAAGACTAACAGTTTTGCTATTGACAGTTTTTTTCAATATATTCTAATTTGTGAGATATTTCTGTTTAAGCGTGTAATAAATACAACAAGAACAATCAAATTATATGCAATTTTTCGTCTATCTCACAAACTAGAGAGAGATCGATTACAAACATTCTTCAACAAAAATGACAGTTTTGTCAAAGATAATAATTCTTCTTCGTAAACGAAAATGATCTGGCCTATAGTTTATGAAATATCTGCGATTTAGTGTGGAAAGTTCAGCCTGCATAAGCTAATATGTAATAAGCGCCATAGTTACCAGGCAAATGTTAAAATATTTTCCACTTCAGTCACAGTTGATTTAACAAATATACAATTTTCTTTTTCGGCATTTTAGGCTCATGAAGAAAATGGATTGAAACGTCCATTAATGGCACCACGTCGAAAAGGAACAAAATCATCATCATCTTCAAGAGCAAATAATGCTGTTGCAGCAATAATGCGAAAACGAAATCGCTGTTGGAAGTGTTGTGAACCGTTTTGTTATGGACTGGCTGCATTAGTTATTTTAATTGCATTAATATTTTTGGCAGCATTCTTATTAACAATGTTTCCAATGTCATTACAAAAAATGAAAGTGTGGTTTCGAAATAGAGACACAACATTGAGTGGTTCATCATCGTATGGAAATCAATTAATGTTAGAATATAATTTATTTAATGGTGAATTAACGCCATGCACACAAATATCTATACATAAAGTGTGGAGTAAAGCGTATTCAAAATTAAGTAGTGAAAGTCCAGTTAGAAAATGGGATATAACAAATGATGGAATTGAAGATATTATTATTGGTTTTGGTGTTGATGATAATTTTCAATATGGTGTTGATTCAACAATACCAAAATGTGAACTAGATGTTGGTGGTTATCGAGAAATGGTTTATTGTGAAGGTGGCGTTTTAGCATTGGATGGTGTAACCGGATTAACATTATGGCAACATTGGACCGAATTTAATATATTTTCATTGTATTGCTATGAGGATTTAAATTCAGATGGACAAGCAGACTGTGTTGCATCTGGAAGAGGAGGGGTATTTAAGAATAATCTTTGTTTTTACATTAGGATCCGTTCACGAGGTTACTCAGTTATAAGGGCGGGAGGGGTGGCAGGCGCGAAGAAAGATAGGAAAAATTAAACTAAAACATTTGTGACGGATCCATTCGATGAAATAATACAGACAATTGTCTAATAATATATTTCTATTTTCAGCTACTAATTGCAATAAGTACAAAAAACGGTGAAATACTTTGGCGCCTAAAAGAGAATGTTATGGTTTCGGAGGCATCAGTAACAAGAACATCATCGCTTATTGATTTGTATACAATTAATGGTTTACGTGATTTAGATGGTGATTCAGTGGGTGATATTTTGGCTGTTCATGTTGAAGAAACGGACAATAGACATAATGGTATAACTGGTACAACAGGACACATTCGAATAATATCTGGAAAAACAGGAAAACTTATTCGAACCATTCCAACACCATATCAAGAAGAAATCTATGTGCCACTACAAGTTATAACACAATTTGATGGTACAGAAGTTATATTGGCTGTAACTGGTGGACAAAATTCACCTGGTGGTGTTTATATAATACGTTTGGAAACGATCATGCAATATACGAATGAAGTAAGTATATAATAGAGCCAAAGAATATATAGATACATATTCTTTGATAGAACCGTCAGAAGTAAATTTAATTCCATAGAATAAAAAAATGCTAAAAATATTCTTTTCTTATTCAATAACAGAATGATTTCACAACAATTTATCGAAATCCTACATCTGGTTTTATGGTTCCAGCAATAATAACAGACATAACGGATGATGGTATCGAAGACATTATTGTATCATCCTTTAATTCAACAGTATTTGCATTCAATGGACGAACATATGAATTGATATGGCGATATGTATTTCCGGCATCTGAAAGTATTAGTTCAATTGTGCCGGGACATTATAATCATGATAATGTGACTGATTTTATGTTAAAATATAATTCCGGACCGGGTTTTCCAATATACTACTATTCACAAACACAAATTTTAAATGGAATCGACGGTAAACCGTTATTAGATCAAATGATAAATGATTCCGGTGGTGCAAATAGTTTATTGGGTGGATTATCGATATCACAAACATTTGGTGGTGATTTTTTTTTGCATTGGCAAACACAGTGTCGGGACAAGTATGATGTTAAAGATGCTTATCAATTTATACCAGGTAAAATATTTCCCGTCAATCGCATAGTATTTGTTAAAATATTGCTTCAATTTTTTCTTTTGTTCACAAACAGATAGTGACATTTTGCAACAATCACGTGCCGATACATGCATGTTAAGATATAATCGATCAACTGTTTTAAAACTGTATGCAATAACAAGACATGTTGAACCACCTGGTGCGGTTATATTTTCAACCGATGATTTATTATTGCAATTGAATCAAACTGAATTAAAGCAATTACAAAAACAAATTGCTGTCGCACCATTAAAACATCCAAAAATGTTAAAGAAAATCATCAATAAAGAGGTGCCGGTTAATAATGAAAATATACAAAAATCAACGATTGTGGCAAATAATCAAGGAAACACAATTAATAATAATATAAAAGATGCCAATATTGCCATTGAGAATAAACATAATGATGATAAGAAACGTATTAATAATAATAATAATAATAATTATGATCAACTGAATAATATTGGACGAAAAGTTTATATGAAACCGTTAAATAATGATATCAATCAAAATGTTGCTGGTAGTGATATTATATCCGATTCGGAATCCATACCAAATGAACAAAATATTCTAGAACGACAAAATCAATTTAAAAATTATTTGTACAATAAAAATCAGTACAATGAACGATTTGAACCACCTTATCAACCCGAACAATTGCCACAGCCACAAGAAAATAGTGAAGACTATGGAAATTATTATGAAGAATCGGCAGACAGAAGAATACCAATGCGATCAAAATATCCAAATAATCGTGATGTTCGAAGTAAATTAGAGAAACCAGGTAGGGTTTTTTTTAAATTGATTATAGTTTTGTGATTTAGTGAAAATGTTTGTAGAGCATTTCCATTGATCGCCCATCCAATGTTTTAATTCATTCAGTATTGGTTCACATAAATTCTTTCACTAATCAATAAATTACTTTCATTTCAAAGATGTATTAGAGGATTTGTTGGTCGAAGACGATGGAAATGTGACACATACTTTAGAATCGGAAACATTAAAAAAATCATTAGCTGATGATATTTTAAAATTTGGAAATGGTGCAAAAGGTTATAATCATTTAGAAACATTGTGGGACTTAGAAATTGAAAAGGAGGAATCTGAAGCGGAAAATGGTTTCTGGAATAAACATTTTTATTAAAATATATACTTTTTTCAGTATTATATTATTTTTTTTCTTTTCTTTTAGATGACAGAAATTATGATTTTAATGCCAGACCATCAAATAATCGTCTTCATAGCCGTCAAATCGACATTAACTTAAACAATCAAAATCTACTAGCATCAATATCATCGATGGGTGTTTTATTAAAATCATTAGATAAAACGTCTTCGTCATTAGACTTGGTATTTGTGTTAAATGTCAGAGAATCTGAAATATATCCACCATTATTTTTACCAGAGGATCTAGCTTGTATTGAAGAAAAACTAAATGTATATCGAAATGCATATGCATCTGGTGGTAAGTGTTAGAAGTGATGTGTTAATATATTATATAAGACATTTAGAGTTAATTTAAAGCCTCAACATTCATAAAGGAATGAATTAGTTTTGATCATTTTTTGACATCTGATAATCGATTATATGATAATAAAGCGTCTAGAAATCATCGACCAAATACTCAAATCGTTGAAACTAAGGTCGTTTCCCAACAGCATCACCTCACTAATCACGTAGCACTCATTTGCTCCCTTGATTTTTCCCAATTTCATTCCAAACGTCACTTTGAACTTAAACAATAGCCAAATTTAGTGTGAAACGAGGTTTACTCGTGAACAAAAACTTACTAATTACATTTTGCAAATGAGTGAGGTATACGCTTGGGAAACATATCCTAATTCTATTTTTAACTTTTTAAAATATTTCTTATTAATGCGATCAATAATGACGATTATTTTTTAAAAATGGATTATGGACTTGTGCCTTCACGCCTCATTGACCGTTTTTTTTCCTCTTTAATATTTTCAATTTCGAGCCACATCGAAAATAGAAAATAGACAAGGTTTTAGGTGCAATTCAATTTTTTTTTTCTTTTATGTTACAAAAGTTCTTTTTTTTATCACAAAAAAAAAAATCCAAAACTATCAAAACACCCACATGCTTACTCCCTCGTAATTTTACTCAATTTTTCGAAACCCCTCAAAAGATTAGGCCACCTCTTACAAATGATTCTAAAGTTGTTACGCATACGTGCACCAGAGGGAAGATTTCACCTATGTCAATTTGAACGGAACACCTCTGCCTTCCCCCAAACAAAAGCGTGTGCATCTATGCGGCTTGTTAGTCTGAACTCTGAGCCTTTGAACATTTAAGTATCCAAAGAACCAATAAACTCATTTTTAACATGCATCATAATCAGTGAAACAAATAATTATTATTGAAAAATGCACATATTTTTTTAAGTTTAATTTATATTGTTTATTTCAATTAGGTTACACAAATGACGATTTATTGACATTGGAAAAGCAATTTTTAAAGCAATGTTTGAAAATACGTTTACCAAATTTAGCACCACACAAATCAAAATTTGAATCTCAAATTGTTGTTACACGAATATCAATAACATGTGCGTGTGGCAATTTAAAAGCTGGTGAGATTTGTTCAACATTTAATAGCATTGATAAACAAAAATGGACTGAATTTATGGGAAATATGAAAAATGGTTTATATCCACATTTATAGAAATAATTTTTCTTTTAACATTATTTAATTAATTTATTTATTTTTAAATAATATGTTCATTCGTTACAAATTTACTTGTAAATTCATGGAAATCAGTGTGTATAAAATACAAATATATTTTTTTGGATATAAAATGGAAAATTGTTTGTCTTTATACTCTTTTAAACAAATCTTTTTTCTTTTTTTTTTGGCTGCTATTGAAGCATCAACTACATTAAGGGCTGCCCTACTGAAAAAAATATTTACAAAATCCATACCAAAAACCATACCATCTAAAATATAGTCAATCTATACCAAAACCATATTTATTTCAGTATTGGATTTGGTATGGATTTAGTATGGAAAAATTGGATTTGGTATAGAAAACCGTGAAACTATACTAAGACCATAACCACTACAGAAACTATACCCAATCAGGAAACAATCCATACTAAAAATGTACTGAATCCAATGAATCACATACTATTTCCATACTAAAACAAGATACTGTACACAAATTTAGTATGGTTTGTATAGGTTGACGCTATTTTTGTTAGTATAATTTTGTATGGTTTTCCACTAGGGTGTAAGCTTCAACTAGTGTAAGGTGTAACCCACGAATCGCGGGTAACCCAAGCTTTTCATAAGCTTCAACTCGGTTAATCTTGATTGATGAAACCTCGGGTTTCAAAGCACGGGTTTCATGAAATCCTACTATAAATGATGCCAACTCACTCCAAATGATCCAAATTATGCTCCAGCTAATTTTACACAATTACGTACGTAAAAAGCACGTATTGAATCACTTGGATCATAGCTGCAACACGCCGAATGATGGACACATTGTCGCAAAAAATCGTGTCTGTTAAAAGATCCTTACAAATCTTACAAAACTCACACAAGCCTTACGTCGTTATGCTTTAGCGTTCAGTAAAAAAAAAAAAAACATTCTGGTCAGTAAAAATGTTAAATGATTGGTACGAAAAAAAAAACACATTAAAATCCAAAAACAGCCAGATCTTAAATTAATGTAAATAAATTACGCATGGATATAATTAAAAAATACGAAAAACTTTTATTTCTTTCATTATTTAAATGTTGATATATTTATTGAGAAAAATTACATATTAAAGTACAATTGGGTAGGAAGTTGATTTCTTCTACAATAATATCCGTTACTATCAAAACCGGTGAAACCATCACCCAAACACAAATAAAAATGATCCGGAAATTCATCTTCAATTTTTTTTTGAATATTGAAACACATTCTCGTGAAATTAGGGTTAGAACATCGGGCGTGAGTATCGCCATCTCTATTTTTTTCTTCTTGTAGAAATGGGTCCCAGTACAAATACCAAACAGGTTGATGCCCTCCGCCATTTGCCCAATATTTATGCCTATCGCACTTGTATGTAAATCGGGCAAATATGTTGTCTGGAGGCGGAAGAGGGTCATCATTTCCATACCAGAAAACCTCTCCACCTTCAAATATTTTGTGCTTGAACTCATGTAATACTGAAGTTAGCCACAAAAATCAAAAAGGGGTTATAAGAGGTAGATAATGGGGTTATGCGGGGTTATGGAAGGAGTGTTGAAAGAGGTGAACCTTTTCTACCCCTGAAGGGTAAAAAGGGGGAGTTATAATTAAAG
>JAABKK020043782.1:0-12807 GCA_011634745.2 Catotricha subobsoleta | reverse complement strand
TCGAACATATGGAACGGTTGTCAGACTCGTGGAGGTTGCACCATAATAACCTTCATCGTAAATTTGTTCTAAAGGTCGTTGTATAGTTTTATGTTAAATAAGTGATGAATATTTAACTTAATTTTAACAAATTTGAAGAGAAAAATATTGTTAAAATTTTAAAATACCTGCTCGTTCATATTGTGGAGGATAATAAACAGGCGCATACTGATGAAATGGTGAAGCTGATTGATGTGATACACTACTGCTATTTGGTGAACAATCTCTGCCGTTATGTGAGTCTGAACTACACGGTGATGATCCCCAATAGCCATCTTCAACCAATATATGACTTACATCTAAAAATTATTTAATGAATCGTAAATCGTTTATAAAAGTTAACAAGAAAACAAAATGGGATAAGTCACAATTTTTAAATAGGTTTTTTTGTTTACATATAATTGAAAGTAAATCTTTTATCACACTTCAACAATTATTATTAAAATAAATAAGTAAAGGGATGATTTCCGTTTCTTAGAAATAAACAAATGTTTCAAATGTTTTTTTTGTTTTCTATAAATGATAAACATACACTTGTAAAAATGTTAATGGTTCTGTCACATATCACTTGCTTTACATATTTCGGTATAAAAAAAAACGAGGTGAAGAAGGCTATTCCTGAATATAATCTTTTTCTTTTACTTAATTTGGCTATTCAAACATTATTTTCTTCCGTTTTGTGATTTTATATTTTAAACATATTGAAATAATTGAGAATGAATTTTTAACCCATTTTATAAGTTTTCTACCAAATAGGTACATATACAAAGATTTTTACTTATTTATTCGTTTAAATTCATCGAAAATAAAATACAGTATTGCAAAATTCAACCACAAAAATATATTTAAAAAAAAATATACTTTTAATTAAATATACTAATACTGCTGAGAAATCATTACACATAAAAATATCAAGTTTATTATTACAATTGGTAACAAAAAACTGAATAAAGGATATATGACTAAATAAAAAAGAAAGCTACCATTTATTTATTTTTTGTCTTAAGTATTAAACAGTAAATTTTCCAACTTCAACCAAATTTTTTTTTTTTTTTTGACACTACACTAGAAATATTTTTATAAATATGTAATGATATTAATTGAAACGAATAAAATCGTTTTCTTTGTGGAAAAAATGATAAATTATTAATTATTAATACGTTTTCCGTAAAACTAAAAACATGTTAAATCTTAAATGAATTTATGGAATATGTAAGTAGGCATATTCGTTTGAAGTCAATTAAAATCTATTTTTAATTGAAGTTTATATAAAACGAAAATATGATTTTCAAGTGGCTCTTAAGCTAATTATTTTAGAGTTATAGAATATATATGAATATGTTCTTTTGTAGAATTGTTGGTATCTAAGTTATTTTTTTTTTTTCCTATAAGTATGTGTATCCAGTATCATGTCCACTTATATGAATAAGTATGTTTGTTATGCATTTATTTAATTATTATGTTTATTATTAATTCAATTCATTTTCATACAATTAAAATTTGCTGCAACTTTTACAAAATTAATTTATAAAAAAAAAATTGTTTGAAAAAGATTTTCCACATAATTGAAATACATTGGTAATTGAATGATATTCAGTACAATATAAAATAATTAACTGAAATGTTCATTAATTTTCCAATACTTACTAAAAATATTTTACGAAATAAAATCTTATGTGTTCCACAACTTGAAAGTAAAGCCGTTGGTTCTCAGACCGCAACGCTTTACGATTTGTGGCAACGATTTATCATATTTTGAGGGTAAGTGTAACAAATTTCTTCGTACGTGTGTATGAAAAATTGCCATGAATATATCAAAAAAAAACCTAATACATATGAAAAATCGGAAAATGCAAAACACAAAGCGTTGCGGGCTGAGAATCCAGGGTATACGAAAAGCAAATATTTTATGAATGCGCTTAAAAACATGCTTAGTCATAAGTAAATAGATAATGTAACTGATCACCCAATGATACCGATATTTTTAAAAATATCGATTTAATATATAAATATAAATATTTAAAAAAAAAAATTTCTTGAATATGTAAATTATAACTTACTGATAGATTCGATTTGAATATTTATTTCCGTATCACATCTGTAATAATTGTACAAGGCCAAAAATGTATAATAAATATTACAGTTGTGCGTACAGTGAAATAAAATCGGCTGTAAATAAATTTTATATGAATATAAACGATAAACTTATCAAATTTCGATGACTTATACTGATTAATTAAATTTTATTAAATTAAATAAACAACATTTTTATAAAAAAAAATCTGAATTGTCAAATATTTGTGATTTTTTATCTGCGTATTTATCTAATTAATTAAAAGTTAGGTTTTACAGAGACAACATTTGATGACATAAGACAAAAACAAAATAAAAGATGAAACTTGTAGTTTTTATAGATAACATTACGCTATTATTCAATATTTTCACTAAAATCAAACTGCCAATTGGTAAAGAACATCATTATTGCGAGCGCATAAGCAAAGAAAAATAATAACCCCCAGTTTTATTTTATTTTCCAATTAATTGAGTTCATTAGGATGGATCGAATATTTTTTCATACCTTCTACCATGATTTTTTAAGTTGCATTTGGTGTCCTGATTAACGTGTTCATGTTCAAACGACTTTGACAATAAATTGGTTCTTTGATTTGTTGTAGGTCGTTTTTTAGGTGAAATTTAAAACAAGATAACTACGCACTTTGTGTACGAGTGTCCAATATTTTATTTGAAAGTTATTGACTTACGCTATCTGTATAATAACACAGAAACACAATTATGTATTTGTAACGGCCGAGAGATAGAATCATTCAAACACGGTCAAATATTGCGATTTTCAAAACTTCGCAGACCTACAGCCTACAGCACATCGAAGATCTCATTTATTTTCAAAATCCTTTTAACACATTAATCAGGAGACAAAATGCAACTAAAAAAATGATGGTAGAAGGTGTGGAAAAAAATCGATCCACCCTAATGTTAATGTTGATTTTTCTCAGGACTGGTGAATTTTTGAATTGAAAATCAAAACAGATAAAAACCAAATCAAATATATTCTGAAGACATTTCGACCCAACGGATAAGTTAATCATTAGAATCCATCCAGCCAATCCTGAGAAAAAACAAAATGAAAATGAAAAAAATAAATAAATAGCAAAACTTGATTATAAAATCTGCTTCCTCTATTAAGCCATTTAGTTTTTTAAAGAAATTTTATATGTAATTATAATTTTAATTAAGCACGAGTTACAGTTTACAGGTCATTTTTTATAGATTTTCTTTTAAGAAATCAGTAGATAAACATTGTGAAATTAAAAAAAAAAAATATGCACCTTCAAATTTTATGGTTCATTTTATTGCTGTTTACTTTATTTAAACCATTTCCCATATATATATATATATATATATATATATATATATACATATACATTTATACATATATACATATATTGTATGTCGATCGTTTAGATTTTATGAGACTGAAAAACTTGTTTCTACTCGTACAGACGTATCATTTCTGAATCTGAATATGTGTACTGTATATAAACTTAATTTATAGTTTATAAACAACGAATCAAAATGTGTATATTAAAAAATGTTAGTAACAACTGAAAAACGATTTAAAATAATATACAATTCTGCTCCATGTAGTGTGAGGTACTATTAAATAAAAAATAAAAATAGAAAAATAAAAAAGAAAAAACAAAAAAAAACGCAATTCAACCAAACAAAATAAATTAATTATTGAGTTAAAAATATCTACAATGCAACTTTTGTGTGAAAGAAAATGTTATTAAGTTTGTATGTATCTATATTTCCACAAAGAAAGAAAATCAAATTTCTATGCAGAATATTATTTATATTGAGTTGTCATATGTTTATGGTATTTCAATTCTGTATTAATAAATAATGTTGTAAATTTATTTAAAATTATGACCCATATTGCGTTTAGAATGATAAAAATTAATAGAAATATTTGACTTCAATCAATGAAATATTCCCAAATCTTAAAAATATGAATAAAAAACTTAAGCAAATATGTAATTATATTAAACACAAAATAAATAATGGAATAAATTCGTACTGTCTTTTTGTTGTGAATCAGCTGGATACAATTGAGTGTAAAATGGACTATTGGGCTCGTAATATGCTTCATTAGAGCAAATTCGTGTTGTGTTTATATCAATATCCGTGGTATATGCTGTCATTTTTTAATGTTAGCCCGTTTCTTAAATCACAAATATTTCTAAATTTTATATAATCACAGGTTAAAGTTTAATAAAAAAGCTTTTTATAAAAGATATTTCGAAAGAAAATTTGATAATACACAAACACATAATATCACATCACATTACATCACATCATAGATTTGAATTGACTTTTTTTTTTATAAATTATTTACTTTTTTTTCTGTTCGGCCTAATTTTAAAAAATACACGATTTTTTCACTAATGCTCAAATGTGCTTAAATAATTTAATCAAATATAAATAATAAGATGTTCTCTACGTAGAACTGGTAACAATACTGAACAATTTGAAAAATTACAACTCCAAAAGAATCACTGAGAGTGTAGGTATTTATTTATTTTGAATTTTCCAAAACAAATAAGGATACACCCATTTTCAATTCTCCGTGTACGTTATTAATAATGTTCAACAGAAATGGGCTATGATTATTATATTAGATTAGCTTGGCGTTTATACAAATTTTTTATAAGGTTATTCAAAAGATACACAAAATAAAAGAATTAAGAGTTTTCCAATTTTGATCCTTTTTTTATATATATATATAATAAGTAATTATTTTATATTTTATTGACTAATAGGAAAAGGTGCGCACGCTTTTGTTTTCTGTGGAAAAAAAGGTCTTCACTTTCTACTAAGTTTTTATTTGATTTTTTTCTCAAAAGAAAGAAAACCGCGGAAAAACTCGCGCTGTCTCCTAGCCGACTTTTGAGTAACTGAAAAAAGATATTATTTCTCCGAACAAAACCGCGTTGTATATGCAAATCGTATATGGTAAAACTAATAAAACATACTACAAAAAATCGCGCTGTCCCCTAGCTCACTTTTGGAAAACTGAAAAAAAATATTATTTAATCTCTTTTTTCTACAAAACCAAATTCGAGAATAGGCCAATTTTTTTTTCTCGCAAAATCTCAGTGGGGGGTCGGTACACCCCCACCCACCATGTTCATGTATGGGAATATAGCTATCAGCTTCTTTGGAACATTATATAAATTATTTACGTATAAGGTGTATCCTGAATATATAAGTAAATATTAATACATATATTATATTATTAAAGTATTTGCCCCTATGTATTTAATTTAAATTAAATTGGTGTTTATTAATGACGCTACGGTTTTGGTGCTGCAATAAAAAAATATATCAATGATTGAAAAATAAAAAATTAACGCAATGATTTTTTGTTAGTCACCCAGTATTTTATCTTTATTTCATTGTGGATTTTCCATCAAGCTCCTCCTTGGTAATTTTTTAAAGGCGGAGCAAGATTTATATGTTGTATACGTACAATTTTTCATATGCTATAATTTTTTTAGAAAATTGCAATAACCCTAAATTAAAATATAATATAATATACATTGAAATTAAATAATAATTTTCTTTAACAAAAATCATATGCTCGTTATATGTATGTATGTATATATGTATGTATTATATATAATCTTATGATCTGCTGTCGAATGGCATGAACCCTTTGTGAGCGATATAAATATAATTGTTTAGGTGCCTGATGTAGTTTAATATCTAAAACACTTGCTCATGCCGCCACTTCAATTACATTTTTCAAATGCAATATAATAAAAAAAAAGTTTAGTAGGAACTACTCACTCAATGTTAATGTTTTTCTTTTATATTCATTCTGTATAACTAGCGACTATGTGTTTTTACATAAAGCTAAAGCCAATAAATTTATAAAAATCAGATAGATAATTTTTAAGTGGGTTGAATGAATCTTGATTTCTCTAACTTAAGCATTATTGCATTTGTGTATAGTCAGTAATTTATAGAATAATCTGAGAGTGCTTATTGTCATTGCCATTAAAATTCACATTACTGATTGGGAAATTCATATCAATTCTGATTATGATTAGTTGAACTTGGAAAGAGAAGGTTTTTTTTTTCTTCCAAATTTTTATACATTTATACACATTTTTACTTTTATATAGTTCAGTCTAGCCTATGGCGCCTATTTTGGTTATAATGCTAAATAGTCTTCAACCCAAAAATTATTTTAGCAATTTTTTCACCAATATATAAGGCATCCTTTTATTGCATTACACTATTTTTAACAATTTCATAGATATCTTTTTTAAGTTTCTGTACTGTGTGCTGTACAGTGTAGGGTACATGTATGTCGCAGTCTTTATCGAAAATGTTACATTATTTTTAATGCAATAAGTAGAATCGAGATATACTTACTTATATATATATACAAAAAAAAAAACAATTTGTCAAAAAAATTTCAGAAGTTTTGTTTATTTTATTTTTCATAAAATACATAAACATAAATAAATTGTAACTCCCATAACACGGAAAAATCATTGCAACGCACATGTTTGTAATAATTTAATGGGTTCAAAAATTACAAAAGGTTGAATGCAGGTTATATTGTATAGGAGAAACTGAGCCATTATGTGGAACACATTTTGTGAGAGCTTCGCACTAATTTGATATTTAATATGGGAAGATTTTGAGCTAAATTTTTACTTAAGCTGATACTACACGTAATGAACGTTTTGACCACGTTCATTGTAAGTAGCAATTTTTTCATTGTTTGCCAACTTACACTTACGTGTAATATCAGCTTTAGAACTGTCAGTAGACAATAACGAATGTGTTTGATTTATTTAAAGTTTATTTTCTTGTCAATCTTCATTAAATATTTTTTCTAACATCCCCTAATAAAAAATGTTCACTCTACATACATATTAGGAACATTAGGTCAGTCATACATTTTTGTAAGTAAATGTATACAACAAAAAAAAAAAAAAAAACAAGATAGACCTCATGTTGAGCCTTAAGATTCGTTTGGAGAGTTCATTCAGAATATAAGTACTTAAGAAGAAGTAAAAATACAACTATTTCAGCATTATGTGGTTATGATGAAAACTGTGACTATAATAAGGTGGCTTAGATTATGCTATATAGTATTTAAAAATAAAAGAATCGTATTCTATGTCGTAAATTCAATATTTCAAATAACCTCATGTTGACCTAAAAATTAATAAGAAGATATATGTTACATAATTTGTAAAACACAGTTTCTTAGTTCAGGATTCATATTACATCGTCATCACATTTAACATCATTTCTAAGTAGTAGATAGCAGGGATGGCAGTAATTAAAATACAGTATTTTAAACCTGTTTTTATAGTTATACGCAATTATAGACATTGAATCTATTGTAATTTCCAATGTTCTTTTCTATTAAATTGAATTGAATTGTAATTGAAAATAATTTTAATTTAAAAAAATGTGCAAAGGGTAAGTATTTTAAAAAAATGTAGGTATTTTGTATTTGAAATAAAATTTTTTGAAATGTAATTTGTATTTTGTATTTTCCTGCCATTTGCAAATGTGATTTGTATTTGTATTTCAAATACAAAAAGAAAGTATTTCTGCCATCCCTGGTAGACAGCTTATATGATGAATTTTATAAGGAAACTGTAGCATTCTTTATTTACATAAATGTGAATAAATAAAATTAGGTTAAAAACAAAGAACTATTGTGTAATTTGCAGTGCCGGTTCTAACAAGAAAAACTGGCAACGGATTGGTACACTTACTTGCTTCATTTTTATTACGAATTAAAAAAAAAATATCCCGAAATCAATACTTACTTCACTTTTTTAATTTTCTGAAAAATAAGCAATTTTATTTAAATTTGATGAGCAGTAGAATTTAGCGGGAGCGGAAAAATACTCCTAAGGAATAACTCCCAAAATATTTCGGGAGTTATTTCTCATTTTTTTAGAACTCTCAATTCAATTAGGAATAAATTTCTCATATTTTGGGAAATACCTCCCAAAAATTTTGTTTGGTGTAATTTCGCCTTCCCGAATTTAATATAAACCTATTTCTACTAATAAAATAATAATAATAATAAAATTAAAGCACGATCATCTACGCAATACAATGCATTTTTAACAATTAATAATAAATATATATTTTTAAAAAATTATAATAATACAACATTAAAATTGTCTTCCAAATTTAATAAATGAATAAATAAATTATTTTCTTTAAGTGGGCTTATGTACGATTGCACAGCTAGCATACGCCTTCAACCGGTGCTGGCGATCTTCAAACCAAACATTAACTTAAGATAAGTATATTTTTCTCAAACATAACATGTGGTAGTTTATAGTTTTTCTTATTAGTTATATAATAATTAAAATAATAACATATTTCGATACTACAGATATAATATATTTAAATTGTAAGGGTTGCCTATATACCCATGACCAGCAAAATTTATTGCGCAAAATACATACAGATTACAGATAGAGGATTAGAAATCTATAAACATTTTATTTTACAATTCTGTGTAATAGTATCTAGGTACTTACTTATTAACCAAATCGATTCGATTTTGTGTACAATTAAGCGAAACAGGAAATTCTGATATATATTTTCTAGCATCTATGAAGTCTTTTTAAAAAAATTGAAAAAATCGGTAAATCAGATGAATAATTCTCCTGACATAGTCCCAAAGTAATACCTTATCGATTTCTAAGAAAGGTGAATTAAAATTAATGATTGAACATTTTAATGATTTTAAATTTATTTTTAATAATTAATATAAATCAAAAGTTTATCAATCCTAAAAAAACAAGCTGCCAATTAATGTATTATAATTATATTTTTTTCAACTTTTCTCACTAAATTGGATCCCATGACCAGTGTTGGAATTATCTAGATAAAATTTTCTTAGATTGTTTTCTAGATAATATTTTGGTTAAAAAGTATCTTATCTCTAGATATTTTATTATTTTATCTTTTCAAAAATAAAGTAAAAATGCAAGGGGTTTATTAAATTAATGCTCGCCAAAATGAAGTTCTGTATCAATATAATTGGCAGCTTATTTTTCAACTAATTTTATTTCTACTAAATACTGGATCTCAGAATTGAGAATGGTCGGATGTCAATATACCAAAACATGCAGAATATATGTTGGTTTAGAACTATTTCTTTTTTCGGTTATGTTAGTATAGATAATCAAAAAAAAGTATTTATAGATAATGTAGATAAGATAAGATAAAGTCAGTTAAAAATTATCTGAGGACAAAACTGATTTATTTTAAATAATTTTAAAAAAATATTTAAATCAATGGAATTATTAAATATGAAAATAAAACCCTCCTTTAATCATTAAGTAAGTAAAATAAAATACTTGTGAAACTTACTATTGAGTGAGAAAATTCGGTTTTGTTGATGATTTAAAGGTGGTATGTTTTGGTCGGTATTAGAGAATTACACAATTTCAATAATAGATCATTTTTTTTGTTATTTATTTATCCAGTAGAGGCAGCACGATTTATGGAAAATGGCTGACACTGAAAAATTATGTCAACAAAAGATTGATGAAATTTGCAGCAAACTAATGCCCCGTTTTCATTAACGGGACATTAATGAATGCCCCGGTAAAAACAAAGAACAAATTCATAATTTCAAAACAACAAAACAATGAAATTTTAATAAATATGACATCTTTTAAACATTTCGCTCCATAATTTGTTATTAATGCGGTTTTTTTTTCTGTAGTTTGCCATTTTTTGGTCCAAACAAAAAAACGTACGCACCACTGAAAACAGAGCATAACGTGTTTTTAAATTCAATACAAGCAAGAATAACGTGACGTTAGTTATGTTTAAATTAAACCGTGACTAACATTATTTAATAGACATATTATACTAGAGAAATTTATTTTTTCAATGTATTCAATAATACCAATATTCTTACATTAAAACAACAAGCTACCAATGAATTGGTGCACGGCTTGAAATATGTGGAAAGGATAGAAATTTCAAAAAATCATAATACATTTTGTGTTTTCTGTTTTATAAAGGACAAAAAACAAAATAACGATCCCTAAGCTTCATTTTTTTCAAAAATTGACATCGACCCTCACCAATTACAAAGATTTTGGTGAATGGAAAGAGTTTTAAAGATAAGCAGACCCGCATTTTTTATTTGGCTGAATTGCTTGTATGTAGTTTAGAAATTAGAGTGGGTCAAAGTTTTCAATTTTTCGATATTTCTTCAATTTAGAGGTAATTTAAAAAAATCATAGCTACGAATCCCCTGAAGCGATTTTAAAGTTTTTGAATGATCTGGAAATGTAAATAAAACAGGCTTTGTGAGAAACTTTCAAAATTGACCATGAAGATACTTTTCAAAATTCCCATAAACTCATTGGAGGTATAAATACTTTAGAAGTTATGAATTTTTTAAGACTTGGAACAACAAAAAATTCACGATAAAAACACTAAAAAAGGTCAAAACAGCGTAGAATTGATTTAAAAAATTAAATTTTAACAGGAATATTAAATTAATTTCACAATTTTTTTTATTTCGCAAGATGAATATGATCTTACCTATTACATTGAAGTATCATTAATGGGTATGCATTAGGGTGATTATTTTGAAAAAAAATTAGTTACTAGGAACTTCTTCGCTTCGTTATTGCGCAAAAATAATTTACATAAACCTAAAATTTCAATTAAAGTACGTTAAGTGGTGATCGCAGGTTATTTTGTGAAAAATCGACATATAAGTGTATTGGTACCAAACTTTTTTATACCTACGAGTTGCTTAAAGGTTCAACGATATAATGGTAAGAATTTGGGCTCTGTGGGTTGTTTCAATGACTTTTCTAAATTGTCCTATTTCTTCATTCACACCACCCCGTATCCAAGGGTAGGTTTTGTAGGGCTCAGCCACCCCCAAGCAAAAAGAAAAAATAACAATAATAATAAATGAAAGACAGAAGACGCACGTATGGTTTAGAATAGACAAATTCTTTAGACGATCAGGGGCGCTATTCTGTATAGTTAATTTTTATCACGTTTTTTTTTTGTCTTTTGGAGGAATCACTGGATATTCGAAAAACAATTCTCAGAGGTAATTTAGCAACTCTATTTTTCATATCTATAAATTATGTTCACATTTACCATTTTAAAATTCCTGATCTAAATCAAAAAACTCAAAAAATTCATTGAACTAAAACCTCAAAAAGTTTTTCCCTTGGCATCCCCTATCATAAGCCTTTTTAGTCTACAAAACACATAAATACACCTTTATTTTTCTCGTAATAAAGTAACTAAAGATAAAAAAAAAATATTTTGTTAAAAATTAAAAAGATTCCTAAAACATAAAATTAAAAAAGTAGCAAAAACAGTTAGTGCAAAGTGTTCGCCAATCCAGTTTTAAATTTTAAACTTAAGCTAATACACAAAAGCTTTTAAGCACCCCACTATTTTAAATTATTTCTTTCGTTCTACATCTACTCTAATTACAGTTGATTTAACATAGAAAAATGAAATTATCTATTCTGTCTTGTTAGCTGATCTTAATCCAGAAACTTTCTATTTTATATTCTTATCTATCATAAAAATTATTGTTTATAATAAAATATTCTTAAATGATTATTGAGTAAATCTATATCTAATATTTCGAATGATATGAGATCTTATTTAGAAAACCATTTTCATAGAATATTTTTTTTTTTAATTTTAACAGAATTTATTTCAAATTGTTCAGCCATCTATTAAAACTTATTATCAACTTTTCCGCAGAGTACTAAAACCCGACTAAAAAATATATATAATATGTGTAACTAATATTAGGGTGACATTTTTATTTATCGATTTCCAATTTTTCAAGATTAAATGTATTTTTTCCAATTCTCGTCTGGAAAAATGAACACGTGCAAAATTCATAGGTAATATAGTTCTTCGAAGAACATTATTACATATGGCAAAATTACAGCTCAATTTGAGCTTATGCCTGCTAGTTACCTAAAGTTCCACCTAGATTACGATAAAAATTAAGGTGCTATCGATGTATCCATCCTGAATTTATTAAAGTTATCATTTTAGTTCAAATTTTTGAAAATTTGAACCTCATACCAACATTTTTCAAGAACCAATTAACCAGTAAAATCGATTCCCGTAATCGAGCTGTAATTTTACACGTGTTATTTTTTTTGGTTGAGATTTCTAAAAAAAATCTGAAAAATTTGAAAATCAATTAAAAAAATTGTCACCCTAAACTATATGTACGTTTCATACGAATCTACTTACCACTATTCGTGCTAATATACCTTATTTAAAAAAAAAAATTCACACGCACTTATGCCCTGTAATTGTAATGTCATACCGGCTACGCAGGGTTGCAAAAAATCAAAATAATCGGACTTTTTTGATTTTTTTTTATTTAAATCAGAATATTTTGATTTTTTCGCATATTTCTGGAAAATTACGTGAAAAAAAAATTGTATTCGTGCTTATTATGGTAAATATATCGATGGAAAAGGATCTGTTCGCATTTTCGTTGGGTCAAAATATTTATTTTGTTTTTCAGTTTTAACCAATTTTCTTTATTATTTTTTAATTTTACAACGTTTTGATGTCAATTCAACATATATATAGACCATGTTCAATTTTATATTTATTGGTTCAAAAGCACTACTACTGACGCCACTTTCTACGTGAAAATCAGCA
>JAABKK020043781.1:0-41274 GCA_011634745.2 Catotricha subobsoleta | reverse complement strand
CTTGCCAATTTTCACTAAGATCAAATTTTTTCGAAAACGAAAAATCATCCGATCGTAGTTTTTTAGTATGTTCTCAGAGATGAAATAAGCTACTATTTAAGCAAAAAAAATAATTTTTTGAAAAATATAATCACCTTTAGATTTAAATTTTTGCACTTTAAGAAAAAATATCATACGAAATTTTTAATATTTTTTTAAATTTTAATTTAATTTTTTCAATTAATTACGAAATTAACGCGCCGCGCCCTAAATGAAGAAAATCGGTTCAGCCAATCTCAAGTTATAAATTTTTTAAAAATATATATATATATATATATATATTGCACATTTTATATTTAATAAGTTGAAATCATGTTATGACCTTATTCAGTGGTGCCGACTTCTAGGTAG
Organism: Catotricha subobsoleta; assembly: GCA_011634745.2. NCBI lineage: Eukaryota > Metazoa > Arthropoda > Insecta > Diptera > Cecidomyiidae > Catotricha > Catotricha subobsoleta. The sequence continues at coordinate 40,884 of JAABKK020043781.1, read as the reverse complement.
CCCGGGATACATGGGCAACCCATAGAAATTGGTTCGGGAAACTAAGCAACCCGCGGTTTTTCTCGCGGTTGAGATGAAAGTAGTATTTTTTCACTTTTTCAAAATACAGATTTCCACATAGCGTCATTTTTTTCTTGCGGTTTAGCAACCCATAGCAATTTTGAAAGTCGGCCGGCGCCGCTGACCCTATAATATTTTAATATATACGACGTAGTTTTTTATTAGAGGTCGACCATCGATATAATCGGTGGACAACATCGATTAATCGAGCATTAATCACATCACACATGTTTTATTTTCTTTTTTATGTAAAATAGTACGTTTTTTCATCGATTAAATCGGTGGATCGCTGCTTCGACATCGTGATAGATATTCGATTATAGAGAATCGATACTTTTTTGGATGAATTCCGATTTCTAGTACATATTTATATTAGGAACATCCCTGGTCGAAATTTTGAATATGTTTGAAGTATGTTCGTGATAAATATATTTTCATTTAGATATGAATTGTCCTGTTTTTTTGGTACGCCTCGATATGTTTTTTCAATATTTGATCGATATTAAAAAAAAAGCGAAAATATTTTTCTTTTTTGGTATGTGTTATTTTATAATTGTTTTAGATATTTTTTGCTCGCGCTCTTACCAATTTAGCTGTTTGTTCTTCTGTCTTTGATACGTTTAAAATGCATATACATTTACAAATAAAACGCATATTCAATAAGTTAAGTTTTCATATTTCTTTGGTTGGTTTCAACAACCATACGAATAATTGTTTGTTATATATTAATTTATTTTTAAATAAGAATGTAATATAAATTTTAAAAAATGCCATTATCGCATATTTCGCAGTAAGTGTATGAAATATGACTAGATATCTATTCTGATATATCACTATAACTATCACTATAGGACATATTTCCATCTTCAGAGTTAAAAAACTAACGACTCCTTAGTTGAACTTATTAATGGGGAATTTGCTACCATAAAAAACGAATTATTTATTTTTACGGCTGTTAATTATAATATTAAAGATGATGTCGGTCATGAAATAACAAATGTTTCTCAACATATTTTAAAAAAACGGCGATTAAACTTTTGAATTATTTTTAAAAGTGTTTTTTTCAATGGTAAAAATGAGTTTTATCTAATTATATGTTAACTAGTAATATTTAAAACTTTGATTTTAAACATAACTTAATCTTTAACTTTAATTATGAATTAAGATGCGTCTATAATTTATCCTTTAGATTAAATTTAAAAAAAAAAACAAAACAAAACAAAAAACTGTTTAAACAATAAAAAGCATGTTTTTTGTTTTTTGTAAACACTGGATCAAAATCAAAAAATTATGTTTGTTTTTGTATGAAATAAGCCTAGGCACTAAAATGATGATAATGTCAGAATAAATTTTCAATCATTTACCTAATAATATAATTAAGCATTTGTGTTGTTTAAAATTTAAAACTATCGCGCGTTTATATTTGAAAAATAAACATTTTTATAATTTTATAGTTCACTGTTCAAAATATCAAAAATGATGTAATTTCTCTATAAATAAATTAAAGTAGATATATACGCAAAATATATATATTTATCTATCTATGTATTAATTTAAATTATATGCACTCAATTTTTTAATTGACTTAATAAAAAAAAATCTGTTGTCACAAATTTAGTTGACAATAAAAAGTTTTGTTTATAGCTTATATGACGAAAAGAAAATTAATTGTTTTAAAAAGATTTTAAAGAGAATTACAAAATTTATTGAATCATTTAAATTTTTTTTCAAATCGTTCATTCGTTTGATCTCAATATATATGAAAATGCGTGGCAATTATTCTCAAATTTTCAAATAAAGAAATATTGTGTGTCCGTTTGTTCATACTCAATTTAATATTTTTATATTTCTTTAAATATCTTGACTATACGTTTAATTTTAAGTTTAAGTGTAGAAATCTCCGTTATAATATTTTTCAGAGTGACTACTTTAATTTATGTATTAAATTAATAATCATCAACTGATTCTATTAGAATATTCTAATTTATATTTTATAATTAAATTAGCGTATTAACATTATGTATTATCTTTATTAAATTTACTTATTCTTGTGTAAAAAATATATTTTCATACTGTGTGAAGATATGACATTCATACCATGCAAGGGTTTACGAAGCGTATTTTGGCTGAGTCATACCATAATTAATATCTCATTATTGTATATGAATGTTTTATAATATATTGTCTGCCGTGGTAAGGTATGACAATATTTTTTTTCACAAGGTCAATCAAAAATCTGTCTTTATATTGTCAACATAGTGTCATAATAATAATATAGGAATATTTATTAACATAATATGTATAAGCTTTATACTGTGGCTATTTTTTCTTACTATACAAGATGCTGTATTTTATTTAAATTATCTTATTTTTATTACTTCTATGAACATAAAATAGAAGACGAACATTGTTTGATCATTAAAATCAAAGGATTCTAGGAAAAAGACACATTGCATAATATATGTTCATTTCAACAAGACAACAAGAAAGACCCCAAGTAACATGATAAGATCGCATGGCAAAAAACATTTTCGCCCAATATTCAACTTTTTAGTTGGGCCGTCTACTAAGCAATAGTAATCGCCTGCGATTCGACGTCTTGACCACAGATACTTTCTATTAAAATTTGCTTTGAACAGTGCCGAACTAAGGCGAACGCAAAATATTATATATCAAAACTAGCTACTTTTTTGATTTTGTAAAATAGAAGGACGAAAAAAAAGAAAACCAATAAAATATTTCTCTTTTTTTTTAATTATGTCTACATTTCATCATTTGTTTATTTCATTTACAGCCAAGTTGGTTGTTTCATAGCTACCTAAAAATATTATTTGGGACATAAAAAGCAATAAATACCAAAAATTTTATATTTCTACAGAACTTTGCAATTTAATTGCTTTTTAAATAACATATAATTTTATGTATTTTATTTTGCTTTATTTAAAATATGCATTTCTGAAAGTCAAGATTAAATAAAAGTTCATATCTATAGCAATAGTGTAGCCACTGATTGTAAAAAAAAATGAGCCCAGGTGGAATTTTCATGTAACAAACTGCAGTTTTCACCATAAGTAGTATTCAATGAGTAGAATGACACCCAAGAAGAAATTTATTGTAGCTGCTACGTAGTTTAGGTAGCGATTACCAAAAAAGTGTCCCTAAAAGTAATTGTATTGAACGTTGCCGCGACTAAAATGGGGAATACACGGTGACCTAATAGTAATAATTACCATCATATTACTTTTTGGTAATATTTATGTAAATATATTACCAAAAAGTAATGTTTAACATTAAGTAATATTATTAGTAACAGGGACGTCACGGGATACTATTCTATATTACTTTTTGGAAATATTACTTAATAGTAGTATTCTTAGGTTAAAGCTACGTAATTGTTACCCGGGAATATTACTTTTTGATAATATTACGTTATAGTAGTATTCTTAGGTTATAGCTACGTCGTTGCTACTATAAATATTACCATATAATAAAAAATATTTAATAATAATTATGTATTACCAAAAATATTACTAAGAATTACTAAAAAGTCGTCATTTTAGGTATCGGCTACATAATAGCTACCTAAAAATAGTAACTACATAATTAATAGTCACAATTTTTGAAAAATTTCTGTTTGGGGCATACTCAAAATTAGAAAAAAACCAAGTGGAGCTTTAGCGGCCATTTTGAAAAATTCCTTTTTCAGAAAAACTACAATATCTTTCGAACAATGGCACCTTTAGACTCTAACATACCCCTTTTGGAGAGACATTTAAATTGTCTAATGGCATGTTAAACAAAAATAATTGAAATTCCATCTCCAAATAGGTCAAAAAGGCATCTGAATTGAGAATTGAGTCTCAATTATCCATTTTTCTCAATTTTCCTGGTTTTCCGCTCATTTTCGCCATCTACAAACTTATTTTTAATCGGGGTCAAGAAAGCTCTCAATATTTCGGCTGTTGGCGATCCAGTATAAAAACGGTAATAATTGCTGATTACCGGTATTTTTACCGAAACACTATCACCGGAATTATTGAGAGCTCCGGGAATATCATTTTTAGATTCCTTTTACCCCGATTTTCTATATATCGGCTTCATCAGTGTCTCGCTTTTCGGAATAAGCTTCTTAGATATTTGACTTTGACACCATTCGACCTAAAATTTTGTATAGAATCGATTAAAAATAAGTTGCAGTAAGCGAAAGTGAGAGAAAAACCATGAAAATTGAGAAAAATGAAAAACTGAGACTCAATTCTCAATTCAAACGCTATTTTGACCTATTTGGAGACGGAATTTCAATAAACTTTGTTCCACATGCCATTAGGCAATTTAAATATCTCTCCAAAGGTATGTTGGAATCTGTAAGTGCCACCGTTTCAAAGATATTGAAGTTTTCCTGAAAAAGTCATTTTCCAAGATGGCCGCTAAAGCTCCACTCGGATTTGTTCTAATTTTAAGTATGTCATTCTACTCATTGAATACTACTCATTCACATTTTATTTTTATTATATTATTATTTATTTCAGAATGCAAATACATAAAATTAAAAATTAATAAAGAATTATTGTGATACACGAATAAAGTAAAAATGAAATGAAAGTAACGTCTGACGTTAATGCAGCTTTCTTTGCAGTATCATATCAAAAACATTATAAAGAAAACATGAACACCTTATTTTAAAATAAATTTTACAAGAACAACTAAAGAACTTGTTTTATTTTTCATCTAAAGTAGTCGAGATAATACCTATCAGTTTTGTAAATAGAATTAAAATAATTATATATAACGTATAAAAGCGCTACATTTTCTTTGTGTGTAAATAAATATAAATAAGTAGGTTAATTAAAAGAAAATTCTCTTATGTGAAAATTATGTCATATTTTATATGAAAAATTTAATACATATTTCTGAACACAAATTGCGTAAGTATACATATAAATGTAGCTAATACAAAGGATTTTATTAAGGAAAGAAAAATACATCAAAAGAGATTGCATGTTATTCACGTTGGAACATAAATTCAATAGATGACATAAATATAATTTACGTATTCATGAAATTTGGTACTTACCCTCCCATTAAGCTTATGTTAACCTTATAGTATATTACTTATTATATTCACACCAATAATATATACTTGAAGCAGAATTTGAAATTAATAAATAGGTATAAAATGAGTACTGGGTGGCACATTAATTTGTAGTTTAAGGCCGTTTTCTGACTGTATTGTTTGTTCAATTATTTACTTTATTTTTTTTTTTTTTGGGTAAAGTTATTTTTTTGAAAAAAGTTCGGAAGTACAGGATTAAAAATAGTATCAGTATTTTTATTTTTACCCGAATATTATTTAAGTGAGTCACTTATATAAATATTTGCTAGCTGCATACAGTAGCTATTTAGTTCACCTACTACAAACCTTGACCTACTGTAGCTATATTACAGTTTCGCTTAGAAAACGGTTCGAGCATTACATTGACACTGAAGCAATATACTTGAAATTTTAAAGTACTGGTAAAAAGTCTTATTAATATAGATTTATTAAATTTCAAATTTATAATAAAAAAAAATCCACGAAGTTCTACCTTGTGGGTCACTACAGCACATCGAATATTGCATTTTTTTCAAAATATTTTTAGCACGTTAATCAGAAAACAAAGGTAGAAGGCATGAAAAAAAGTCTATCCACCATAATATACATCATGTACCAGTTGCACGTGTAAACACGCATTTATTTGGCATGTTATTTAAGTTTGCTGTATCCATATTCCATATCAAGAATCTTGATCCAGATTTTCGAATAATATTAATTAATTACAAAGCACAATATCTGATAAAAATAAAACAATACTATTCTAGACATTTATAAATCATAAAGCTTTGTTAGTTAAATTATAATAATGCTACCCATTCAATATTTATATAATAATTGTATAGATAAATATAAATTTAAATTCATTTCTCATAAATTTCGGATTACTCATATTAAATTTGTCAAAACAATTAGAACGATTGAATGAATTTGAATGGATTAATTATAATTTTAGTGTTATTTGTTTCACATTTCAACTTTCGGCACACACCGAAATCATGTTAAATGTATTTATACATTTTGTGTGAGTGAAACACGAGTTTCAAATAATACACATATATAAGTATTAGATATCAGGAGGATATAATTAATTACAATATATAAACTTTAATTCATTTTGATTGTCATCTATTATGATTCAATTAGAGATGGATGACATAAAAAAAAGGTATTGAGTCAAAGTTTTTTTTCATCTGTGTTTTATGTTATTAAATATGTATGCACCAAAATGTTAAGATCGATAAATAAATACGAATAAACATTTGTCTATATTGATTTTAATATTCAGACAGATTTTGTTTAAAAATAAAATCAATAACATATAGTATTAATATATTATAGGTATTGTAATGTAATAGCAGAAAACACTGTTAATAGGAAGAAAATCACCAACATCAGCAACCGTTAATAATAATAATAATAAACTAAATGTATTTGTAAGATTATAACCGATTTAATAAATGTGTGATTATCGTTGAACACTATGAGTACACAAAAATCATGATGTATCAATTGTACAAATACAAATATAGAGCAAACGTAAATCAAACAAATTAAGTGATAAATAACTTAAAATAATTAAACCATTAATATTTTATGCACGTCTTCTTATTTTATTATCCAGCAAAATTGCTTAGCATTTTTATGGGCTGGTTTATTTTTTTTCTTTTTTTTTTTATCGCATATTATATTTTATATATATGGTAGAGGCAATATATAGTATTTTTATGATGGCAAAATATATAAATGATGTGTTATGTAATAAGTGAATTCAATATTTCAAGTAAATGAATACTTTTAAACATAAAATATGTCCTGGTCTGTATGTTTAAGATTCAACATTATTGTTAGCATTACTGACAGAATTACGGCTTATGGGTTGTGGGTGTTCAAATAACATATTAGTGTGTTCATTCGACACTAAAATTATGTGGTAAATAAATACCTATTTCTTTATGGGCTCAACATGTTATTTAAATTTAAAATACGATATGCAGATTGAATAATATGTTATTTATAAGTATCGCTTATCAAATTTCGTCTTGTTTAATAAGAGGAAGAATATATCTCGCATCGTAATGTCTCATGTTCATGATGTCTATATCGATAGAAATTTGTTCATAAATTATATGAAATACGCAATTTTCATTAAGCTTTTTATTAAAAAAAAAAAAAAAAAAATATGAAATAGAAAAACATCAAAAGAAGGAATATTGAAATATTGAATTGAAAGTAATCAATATATTATTTTATTATTATCATTATTTTTTTTAAATATGAATGTTTTATAACTTAAAAAAGTATTTTTATTTTTTTCATATATATTGTTTTTTTTTTTTTTTTTTCAATTTTAGTGAGTAGTTATTTTACAAATAACTAAAATAAAAATATTATCTTATCTTAAATAAGATTTGCAATAAGTTTCTTTTCTTTTGAAGTTTTCGTTAGTCAAATATTATTAAAAAAAAAAGAAATTCTTGTTAAATATTATATTTTCTAAAAGTTTCCGCATAGCTGATCAAAAGATCAATAAAGGATGATCGGAAATAAAAACTAACGATTTTTTGTTTTTAGTAACTATTGATTATTTAGAATGGAAGCCCTTAAACATATATTTAGAAATTGTATGATTCTGTATTAAGTTATCTTCTCTTTGGTTAGACAGCATGTAAAATATATTGAATATATTAACTGAAAATCCCAAGCATTATTTTTGTTTGTTTTTATTTTTGTGGTTTTGGTTTGTGGCAGAGCCTCTTTTTAAGCATATTTTTCACTGCGGGAAATTTTAGGTGAAATGGCCGAAATTAATTTTAGTCTGTTAACTAAAATTCGTTATTTAAATGTAAATTTCTATGTAAGTTCTCATTTTCATTTCATTACCAATTAACATTCATAATAAATTAATCAAATCACAATGATATAGTTTAATAATGGACCACATCTTCTATTCACTAAAATATAAATATAATAAATAGATCGGAGATAGTTAAAAATACTTGTGTTTTTAACGAAATACATAGAATCTACTATAGAAATTATTATTAGTTTACTGCCTTTTCTATTTGATTGTTTAATTGGTCTTAGATTGGCATTGAGCGATAACAAACGATGTTGACCTTTATATTTAATAAAATAATTTGTGTGCTTTTGTATTAATGATGAGATGCGAGATAATGGCTATGGGCATATAAATTATTCGAAATGATTTTTTTTTTTTTTTATTTAATTGATTTGGTGATTAATATATGATTATTGCTACAAAACTTTATTCAGTTTTTTTCTTTTTTTTCAAATGTTATTTCTCATATATTTCATTGAAATAATTTATTGTACATATGTTCCACCCACCATAATATTCATATAATATAATAAAAGCCCTATAATATTTTGCTTTGGTAGGGAAAGGCTTATTAATGAGATATAGAATATATAGGCGTTGGTGTAAAGTAATCATATTCGATGTTTCTTTATTTTCGCAGTCTCATATTTATGATTTCTTCGAAATCATTAATGAATGAGATATATTTTTTCTTTATGTATTTATTTTCTTTTTTTTTTATGTATAAACTATTTAGAGTTCAATAATAATGTATAAGATACCAAAAGCAATCAAATAAGTAATTAATTTCTTCAACAGATTTGTTTTTTGTTTTTTGCTCTTAACTTCAAAATATTGGTCTAGATATCAAACTCATTTATTTATCTGGAAATATCTGGAATCAGAACCGGTCGAGCAAATATTTGAGTATCGGCTGACTATAATCTCGGCAACTATATATACATATATTTTTTTCTTTCTTAAATATCAAGCGATTAATTAATAATAAATTGTATTTTTAACATTTTAAAATGTTTAAAAGCCGATTTTTGATTTTGACTGATTGACGACTAAGAATTTTTATTGGATAAACGGCTGCGATTCGTACCTAATGTAAACATTTCGAATTCATATTACGAAGCAATGACTTTTTAAAATATATAGAATTCTGAGACGATTGTAGTAAGCAATCGATCAATAATTCGATATACTCATTACTCAGTGCTGAACTGGTTAAATGCATCCGGATCTTTTCAAAAATGCAAAAAAAAAATAAAAAAATATACACCAAAAACGCAATATTTGAATTGTAGAGTGAGGATAAATAAATAATATTAAATTATTAAATTAATTGGTTTTTATATTATACACCAACCAGCTTGACATTAAATTTACTAAATTCATGTTGCTATATATTCCATTCATCACTTTACTTATTACTTTCATAACATCAATCATTTATAACAAGAGACGTTTCTAATAAACAAAATATTGGATATATACCAACATAACAACGATTACACCTAGTTATAATCGGGAAATTTATATTCAAAAACTATTTTAATATATCTACAAACAAAAAAAGAAAAATTTCCTACATATAATGATAAATGCAATTAAGATAACACATTCTATATAATAGCGAACATCATCCTCAACCATATGATTATACTCATATACTGAATACAATATGTTAAAATATGTGTATATTCAATATTCATTCATTAATTCATCAAATTCTATAAATAGTATTGTACATATATGTATATCGCGCATTTAGTTTCCGAACATGATAATAACATATCATATTGAAAACAATATAAACGTACATCACAAGCAATTCAAACTATACAATCATTCTGTACTTATTACATCTTATTGCATATATAAATATTTATAAAAGGTTCAGTTCGCTTACAAATTATAGTCAAGAATTGTTTAATATAAAGGTAAATAATAGTTTTAATTATATTTTAGAAGATTGCTGAATTCTTGAATTTCAATTGAGAAGTCAGTCGTTGAAAATGATATTGTTGAATATATGTAAGCGATGATTTTAATATTACATAAATATTATTGCGAGCATTACAAAATATAGTTTGAAAATCAAAAATGTTATAGTCAAGATAAATTTGATTAAATTTGAAAACGTGAAAATTGTAGTTATTAAAGTCACAGCGGGTGAATCATGAATAGTTACGGATCGTAATATAATTTTTCATATAAACTGTTTATATTTCATTGATGCACAGTGGATGCATCTCAGTAGAATAGTTTCTTACATTTTTTTGTTCTCTTTTATTTTTTTTGTTGTTCTTTCTTTACATTGTGTCATTTAACGCATTCATAAAAGATGAACGTAAAGATTATATGATTATATGTATATATATATATTTTTTAATTATAATTTCAGAAAAGAGTTTTATGCATTGCATGTGCGCTTGCATGATTCAGCAACATAATTATAAATTTATAAATAAGCGAACCCATAATTATGATTTAAATATTATTATTAAGCAAATTGCTAGAATTCAAGGAGTGAAAAATTAAAATAAACACTATAAAAACAATAAATTTACAATGTAATAATATTCGCCTCTAACGAAAATCAATACAACTAATTATACTTGCCAATTAGTTTTCTGAAATTCTAATGAACTTTATACATTTAAATGATTTAAAAATCATGAAAATTTCAATACAGTTTCAAAATAGATTCTCTTTAGCAGTTGCTATGGTATAAGACATACACATACACTTATACGTGCGCACGGGGGGTGTATTACCCCCTCATGAGAAATTATCATTTGTTGATTTTCGTCAAAATAGAATCTTTTTTTATTTATGGTGTTAAACAGCTCACACCCCCTTCCCCCCCCCAATACCCACACACACACACAGAAGATTATGAAAAATTAGCTTATCTCGAGTTTGGAGGAAAATAGTAATAGTTTTAAGGTTACCCGAAATACGCTAAAGATAGTGGGATTTTTGTTGCGGTATTTTGCAGAAATAGTATCTTTTTCAGTTTTCTGAAAGTCGCTAAAGTGGGGCGAGTTTCTCCGCAGTTTTTTTTTTTTTTTGGTTATAATTGACTAAAGTTCAACACGATTTTTGTCGGTTTTTTTTCCTGTCTTATTTTTTCAAAATTTACTCTTCCCAGAAAACAAAAGTGTGCGCATATATGCTTATGCATACACCGATTCATATCATTCAAAGTGATTTATATACAAAAAGAAAAAAATGAAAAGAAAAAACTTCCTTTTGTTATTTGTTTTTATTTGATTTAGATGGTCCATTGCATTTTTATTCTCGCGTGCTTATGTTTTATAGATCTTTCTCTTATTCTTATTCTTTATACTATCTACTATATTCTTGTTTGGTATTGTCGGCAATAAACCGGCAGATAGGTACTTCAAAACTTTATAATATAGAAAACCATAGCATTGCAATATGGTAGCTTTGTAGATGTAAATAAGATATGAACCATCTTCATTAATTCGTTTTTTAGGACAAGAATATAAGAGGTAAAAATATAAACACATATATTTTTTTTTTATATTTATATATTTTTTGTTCTGTTTAGTTTTAAACATATTCATTATAATGTTTTCTTTCGGCGAAATCATATGTAAAGTGTTTGAATATTATGTGGAATAATGTTGTAAATGATAATGACTTTATTAAAAAACATGAAATATTTATATGATACAATTATTTTTGTTGTTTTTGAAATGGTTTTTTGGTATTCTTTATAAGAGCACATGTTTTGGAGTATTTAATTCTGGTGAATTTTATGTTCTTTAATATCAATGCATGAAAATGCAAGTAAGCATCTATTAAATATTATGATAGATTTTTATGCAGTAAATAAATGTGTTTTATATTTAAATTTGTTGGGTCTAATTATATCCTAATATGTACTACAGACGAACGGCAGCATTTTTATATATCCCATAATTCCTACGTGAGTTTATTACCAAATGAATATTAGATACATAAAAGAAAAGTGCCCATACAAAATAATGTTGACATATTTTTAAAATAAAATTTACGATATCTATTTTTAAAGAGCAAAATTGTGACAGATATATTTATTTTTATTGCGACTAGATTATATACAATCAATTAGGAAAAAAGAAATCAGAGTGATAGAGTGTTAGGTCCTAGATATAATATGGGCACAAAATTATTAGAAATTTATCTACGTTTGACATAGTAGGAAAAAATCACAAAAACTGTGAGCTTTTTACATCGTATAAAAGTACTATTTTTAACATTTGTGTATTCAGTCTGAAATTTCCCTAAATGCCTACATAACAGCCTGATTCTTTTTTGCTTTCAGTGAACCTCAGGGGTTAGTAATAACGCTTCGTAAAAAGTTTTCAATAGAAATATAAATAAAAAATAAGAAAATGTGAGTTTCTTATTTCTGAATTCAACTTCAGACTATTTTTTTCCGCACTAAATTGGAAAAATAAAAATCTGAAGCTCTATGTTCTTCTATATTCATATTTTGGCTTTGAATCCTTAGCTTAAGTCCTATATCTTGAGTTATTAGTATTTCTGTGTAAGCATACCCCTAAATTTTGGAACACTATAAGCATTTTATTGGCCAAGAATTCTTTCTTGGTGTAAAAAAATAATAATATTTGAAACACAAAAATTGTGAAATTCTTTAATAAAATAACTACATTTGAAAAACGTATACAGACGATCATACATTATTACTGCTACAATTGCAAAAACTTAAATATCGATTAGGGTTTAACTTTATTTCTTCTAGGTTAATATTAATCGAGGAAAACTTTTGATAATCTGGCTTATGGTATTCGAGATATCGGTAGATCAGGTATAGACATTTCTATACCATTTTTTCCTTTCGTCTTTTATTTATTACATATCAGACATGATATATGGCAGTCTGTAAATTTCGGTATGACATCGTATGATGATTATGACACAAGAATGGGCTTGCTCAATGTGCGAGCACAGTTATTATTGCCAATAAATTTTTACCACGAAAATATGTGAATAAACTTTCTTCTGCAAATATGTAAAGGGTTATTAGATGAACAATTTGGAAGGGATTTCCATAAATAGTTTTGTACCGTTAGAGATATTTCGGTTCGTGTTTTGTGCTCAATCCTGAACCTTGCATTCACAGTTCGTTGTAAAGCACATTATAAACCGTATAAGTATTGTATTGAAATAGGTTGTCTGGCCGACATACGCAATATATTGTGATTTACAACATGTTTTACAACAAACTGCGATTACACAATCAAGTACCCTACACTAGCAACATTTTAAAAATGCACTTTATAAAGGCTATAGGTACTTATCTATGTATAATTCTTTCATTAAACTCTAAGATTTCATACAAGCTACATTCGCTTTGAAATGTCCGCATATAGATTGAAAGAACAATATAATTTTAATTTTGGTTTTTTGTAGAGGCGTATTGCAAATGTAGAGACAGACTGGACTGGTTTCTCGTGGTTCCCAGAAATTTGTTCAAATCTTACCACGATGGAAATCATTATTGTTTTGCGACGCCGCGCCGTCACAGCATTCGGTTGACGGAAGGAAATACGTTGAACACATTAATATATAAATACATGAAAAGATGCGGTGATCGATAGATTTACTGAATTAAATAAGTAATGAATGTTTAACTCTGATCAATGAAAATATTAATAGAGGCACTCAACAATTCTTATATATTCCCAAAATGTTATATAAATTTCAATGGAGTGGGAAGAAAATGCTGGTGACAGATTTTGCTTCATTTAAGTTTGCATGCAAGTAAACGCGACCACTTATATTTTAAGATGTTATAAAGTTAAAGAATACGATGCGTTTGTACAAGCAAACATAATAAATATCGTTAAATTTCAATTAAAATAACTTAAATTAAACTCGCCATGCGGTGTTTAAATCAATTTTGCTTAGGCTCATTTGTAAGAGATATTTTTTTCACACTTTATAACTTTTATAATTTGACAATATTTTTTGCCAAATTATGTAACCTTTGTAAATATTTTTTGTTACGAAACTATTTAAGATTAAATAAAACATAAATGAGGCGCCAACTTGCTAGTCATACCAGACTCACTACTTTATTTTGCGTTTTTTAATTTATTTAAGAATATTTCAAATGTAAATTGTGAATATGTTTTTCTCCACTCACATTAAGTGGATATTTATTACTTTTATTTTAAAATTTTATTACATCAAATTTATTTACATCAAAATAAACGTAATCCATATGTGGTTATTATTATTATTATTATTATTTTATATTTGAATTTCGAAATTCTTGGACAGGCATTTACTTCCAAAGATAAGCATTTTGTTTGTTGATGTTAAGACATATAATTCAATTTGATTTTATATATGTAGAAACACAACCAATTAAGTTAGCATAAATATTTTCTAAAAGACATTTGTTTACAGTAAATTATAAGAAAATGTGAAAAGGAAATTATAATAATTATACCGATTTTATACACATCACACACATATTGTATAGATACTCGCTTACTCAGATATTTTAATAATTATTCAATAAATGTTAAATGTTTAATTATTAGATGAACAGTAGGTAAATTAGCTTAATTAATATATACTATAATATTTATCATTGACATTTATATGATCAAATGGACATATGTGACAATACGATAATATATGTGGATATAGCTTTTTATAAAATCTCAACCGGTACACGCACAACATCTACTAAGTATTTAAAAATGATAATATATACCTAGTACCTATCAACATATATAAAAGAAAGTAAAAAGATAAATGCTACAAACATACCTTCTCATATTGTTTATTTTTGTTATAAATCTTTTGATATCAACCAATAATTCCACTGAATCTAATTGAATATATTTACAGCTTCGTAATTTTATTCAACTATTATTTATTGTTAAAATTTTCAATATGCACTACCAGCCAAAGCATATTGATTTCTTTTCACTTTTCACACAAACACAGCAAATTTATTCAATATCAAATTCAAATAATATTCAAGTTGAAAAGAATATTATTATGTTCTGTAAATGAAAACTAGAAGCAAGTCTATTAATATTTATTATAGCACAAACACAAAATTATATGAAATACACGCGCAATAAATAAATATTTAAATTTTTCAAGTAACCTTTTCGTTTTTGATGTAAATATCCTATATTTAAATGAAAAACACTTTTGAACTGGTACTGTACTTAAGTATTAACGACCAAAAAAAAAAAACGTCTAACAGACACAAAACGAATCAACCAAGATTTCGTTTACTACTAACTAAATCAATATTAAATACACAACAACGCACCCAAAAGCGGTATAAGGAATCACTTTGGAAAATTGAATGCAAAACAAAAAGAAAATTGAAAATATCGAATTTCAATTCACATTTATTTTGCCGGGACTTATAGTGGATTACGACTGTAATTTATAGAGAGGCTTCAATAGGATTTCAAATACAAAAAATGGCAAACAAAACAAACAAATATATTAGGAAGAGGGAATATAAGTATATTATATGCTGGCGAGAAGGAAAATATGAAGCAAAAAAGAAAAAAACAGAATGAAAGAAAAAAAAAAGAAAAGAATTTATGGAAAATCGCTACGGAAATGTACGACTGGCATTGCTAATATAAGCTAATGCACACCCGCCTATATTTAATTAAAATAAATATATTTAAAAATATATATATATATATATATAATTAAGCCGGCATCAAAATATAAACACACTTCAAACAGCACAACACTTTTATTCACATGGTTTTCCTCTCGTTGATAATAAAATATAATTGACATGCGCGCGAATAATATGCCGCGTGATAAATATACCCACTTAAGATACTTTGTATCCAATCAAATGAACCACCTAACTGAACGTCAATCGACAAACTAAGTCTGGCATTTTAGTTTTAGAAGAATAATACCAAATGAATACATATTTCGCTAGTTAGTTTGGGTTTGGGTGTTTGCTATGTGTTGTATACAAAAACCACATCAAATATACAAAAGAGGCCCCATATTAGAGAGACGTGCGGTCTCATACGAGTGATAAAACAACCATACAACCATACAATATTGTACAAAATTTAAAATCAAATATTGTCTCAGTTAGTTATTGCTGAATAGTTAGCATATAATAACATGTAAACAGAAAGGCCCCAACCCAATGTTATAAATTTACATATACAAATTAAATGCAAATTTCAATTTATTATACATGTTTGTAATAGTGAAATAATACAGGTTTTGTATTTTTTAAAAATTGTTATTTTATAAATTTATACGCATGCATTTCTGATTACAAAAAAGAACATATAAAAAAAAAATTACAAAGGCCTACAACCTGAAGAAGATTCATTAATTAATATCGGTAATTTATATTCATATAATTCTTGAATAATTTTATATAAATTATTTCCTTAATATAACAAATATATTTGTAGATAATTGCCTATCAAATGATCAATATCATTTCTATATATATTATATACGTATATATAAATTACACTAGGCTGAAACCTGTGCTGCCATTCATATATAGCCTGGAAAAATTGTAAAAGCATCAAAATGAAACCTGGCATTTTAACTATAATAATATGCGATCACAAAATAGCTACAACACCCATTTTGGCAATTTCCATTTCATTTACCATCATCATTAATTCTATAGTATCCCCAAGGATGGGATACGTTTTTTCAAATGCTGTGCGCACAGACAAATTAATTTTATAAATGGTTTCACGGTCAATTAATACAATCTACAATACACACAATTTCATTATATTAGCTCTGCCACTATGGATATTCTGCTATGCTAACAAGTAGAGAGTTAAATATATATATACATATTTTAATATATATAATATAATATGCACAACCCAGCAACTATGCATATTTGATATTAAACATTACTTTGGCACACAGTATCTATTTATATATCGACTATTTTGACTATAGCTATATAGTTAGAAATATTCTATATCAAAGAATAACAGCTGAGCGCTGAACACAACTCATGAATAAAATATAATGAAATACAAACTTAAGATAAAATGTTAAGTACATTAAATAAAACTGCGTCAGATATTGATATACATCAATGCCGACCACAATAAATATATATATAAACATTTTTAGAAATACAAAAATCGGATTTTTAGTTATTTTTATTTTATTAATTATATAGTTGTAATTTAAAAATAATAAACGTAAAATGGTTACGTGCCGGCAGCACGTTTTAAATTAAATTTAAATTTATTATGTTTTATTCTGAGAGTCCAATGAAATTATGTCAGGTGTTTATTTAAACGTTATATGATCTTAATATTTAATTAAATTAAAAATTTGTATTTTTTTTTTTTTTAAATTATTATGAAAACAAATTTCGTGTTATTTTTACTACGAACTTTAACAGCAACTATGTTTTTTTTTTTTGAACAATGAAAATTTCTCATCTTTAATTTTATGATAAACAAAGTACCAATTTATACCAATTATTATTAAACAGTTACAGAGAACTTTACGAACTTTCAACCTATTTCTAATCTAAATTGTATAATCTACAACTAACTCTGATACTTTAATCGCTAGATGTGTAAGAACGAAAACATAAACATTGAAATACTCTTCTTTTTAACAAAAAAAATAAAAAAAACTAATAGTTGCTTATCAAATACTTACTATTTTATGATACTGAAAAATGACACAACATTTCACATTTTCTTATATTATTTAATGTAAGACTATGTGTTTCTTGTATTTTATAGTAAGGTGATTGTGATACGTAAAAATGATTATTAGCAATATTTTCATTTAATATGTAATTCTTTAAGTTTTTCGTTTAACAACTTTTGAATAATTGAATTTGTATTGTTAGTGGTATAAGTACTGCGATCAGGCACTGCAAAACTTCTATAATTATACCAGTACCTACTATTTAGTGTAGGGTGGATCGATTTTTTTTTCACGCTTTCTACCACTATTTTCTGAGTTGTAATTCGTATTGAAAATAAATGTAATCTTTGATGTGCTGTAGCGACCCACAAGCCTTTTAACTTCATTTTTGAAAAAGTGAAGTATAGGGATCGTGATTTTTTTGTTGTTTGTGTTGGTTTTCCTTTGGCTTTTTCTCAGGATTGGCTGAACGGATTTTGATTGTTGATCTATCGTTGGACGCAGTATTGGAATTGTGACAAAATACATTGCTTTTCAGTTCGAAAATTCGAAAATACGTTTTCGAAATTGGTCGAAAATTTTGTTTTTTTGATTTTACGGTCCAAAAAAGCCCAATACCAAAATCTATATATTTTGATGTCGACTAAATTCTGCGTCTAACGGTCTACTCAGTCCTGAGAAAAGTATACCCTGAAAATGAGTATTTTTTTTATTTTTTATTTTGAGGGGGACTATCTCAAAATTGATTTTATCAAAAAACTTTGTATGCACGAAATGCGACCCAGTAAAAATAATAATAATCTGCATTTAAGGTTTTTTAATTTTGTAGAATATTTTATCATATTTAATATTTAATCGGAAAACAATTTTTCTGATTTTTTTTGAACCGAAAAACAAAACATATATATTTTTATATTTCCGCATCCAACATGCAACATGTTTGTCCGTTCACCCAACCCCGAGAAAAAGCAAAATATATTGATCTATATTTTTTTTTTGGTTTTTTCTTAGTATTTGCTGGACGGATTTTAATGATTATATAGTTAAAGTTATAGCCCTTTGTTGTAATATTATTTTTTTATTTTACGACCCGACAATCCAAAAGAGTCCAAAACCAAAACCTATATATTTTGGCCAATCATTAAAACCCCTCAACTCAGTCCTCTGAAAAATTGACATGAACATGAACTTATTTCATATACTTATGTGTTTTTTCTTTTAACGCTTATTTAATGAGAAAAACGAACCAAACGAGAATTAATTGAAAGATAAAATAATGTTAGGAATTATTATTTTTCTTCACTTATGAACTTGATACTCGCAAAAATGAAGTTCTGTACCAATCTAATTGGTAGCTTGTTTTTTATCTTCGCGAGGTTTTTTTTAACATCGTAGTTTTTTTTCTACCTCCAGGTTTATTTTTAAAATCGTTTTAGCACGTGAATGAGAAGACCAAATGCAACTCAAAAAATAATGATAGAAAACATGAAAAAAAAAGTTGATCCAACCTAATTTTTAGTATAAATAAGTTTTTGAACCGGCATTTTTGACTGGTACTGACATACTGCAGTGTCTAAAATTTATGTGCTGTTATAATTATTAAAATTTGAACTTCAAAGAAATTTTTTTTATGAATTGATTTTTTATTAATTATTTAAAAAAACAAATTTAAAAAAAATATATTAGTTTATTCTTTATTCTGAGATAAGGAATTTATCTCTAAGGCAAACAACTTTCAAATCATATAATCGAATAAATCTTTTCAATACGTAATAAAAGTAATTTATTAATCTTAAATGCATTTCTAGATTGCTTAGATACAATTAAATTAAACTTAGGTGCATTTAATAAAATGCAATTAAAATTAAAATCTATTTATGAAATAAATATGGCTTGTAAGTTATTTATGGATTCTATCATTAAATATTTTTGAATATAATTTATAAATTATTTAGCACTACCTGGGTCAGTTATGTTAGATCATTGTTGAATCTTCATTACTTGACTTTAATTTCTGTGAATAAATTTGTGTGATTTTCTGTTATTAGACAGCATGTAAGACCCCCTCCCCCCATACTAGCAACTATTTACTTGATTTCATACGATTTTATAAAGTTACGTAAGTTCTCAAATATGTTTACCCAAGATGAGTTAATGCAATTTTGCAAGTAATATGAAATTAGTTGAATAACTTATTATGATATAATATATGGATTTTATTATTATTATTACATATTATTATCGATCATCCACTCGAAATCAAATTTAAATAATAAATACTAAATTTTTAATTGACTATTAACTAAATAAATGCTAGAATTAAATGCAAATTTTCCATGAAATAGATTTGAAATATTATTTTTTTCCTGGCAACACTTGTTTATTTTTGGTTTTTATCATTTTAACCCGATATTTATTGTGACAGAAATAAAAATTTATGTATAAATGGTACTTATTTCAATACGGCTAGAAATCACATATATAATGTTCTTTATTTTGAATGAAATCAAAGTGAAATAATATTTTCAACATTTATGGTTGAAATTCTGCTCAAAATCTATCAAAGAATCCGCCCGCGTGTAAAATAGCTTTAGCCATGGCTCACAATAAGTCGTAAATTTTGTGAAATAAATTTGGAATTTATGTCCAACACATGTCTTTTACTCATCTATTTATAAGTATTAAGTGTCAATTCTAAACTTTTTTTTTTAATAGATTGAATGCGTATGTAATAATGATTTAGATAACAATATAATAAAGCTCTCTTGCTTTATTTAAACACGTAATCAGTTATCAGTTAAGGAATCTAATAAAATGAAAAATAAAAAATTATTGATTTTAACCAATTAAACAAAAGTTCGATGCCATAATTAGAGAACTGTTTTTTTTTATTTTGAAGGCAAGCACCAGAATCGCAAAATAAAAATATTATTTCCATACATATGTTCTATTGTTTCATAACGATATGCCCAAACCCCAAACCCGTCTATTATAATTTTAACTACATCACATTACAATAAATCAAAATACTCTATTTAAATTTGGTAAATATTTTATACTTTTTAAATTGCAATAAATTTCTTATGGCAAGACACTGGAGACAGACAAACGTGACAATAATTCCTTATTGCTGTCTACATAATATTTATTAAAATTTATTGTTATTTCAAATGGAATAAGATATTCGAAATTTTTCTTTTTTTTCATTCCTTTTTTTTTTTTTAGAACACGCGACTTTAAAAAAGTTTAATACTTTTTAAATATCTTTTTGAATTTGCAAAAGCGAAAAGTTTTTAATGCCGATGAGTATTATTGCTTATATTCTACGTACTGGATGTATTAGAAAAATAGTTTGCAAAACTAATTGGATTAATCGAAATGGAATACTTTTACATTCTGTTTTAAGCACCCATTTAATATTTTCTATAAAGGTACGTAGAGGTTAAAGTCTTTCGATTTTATGTTGCACGTAGAAGTTCATTAACCTTTCATTATTGAACGAATATAAAAAATTACTCTAAAACGTGTATCCTCAAATTTCTATTATTTTTCTTTCGTTATTTATTTTATATATTAGAATTTTAATTTTCGTCATTTCGTGCACATTAGAAAATATGAAAAGATATTATATACGTTAGAAAATAATATAAGTTATTAAACACAATTTATTACAGAGAGTTAATTCGCAATCTCTTAAGTTTTATACCTCAAATTCAAACTATGTGACCTCTAAATTATAATAAATTTATTATCCAAAGAAATATAGAAAAATTATTTGCTGTTAATTATTTTCAATTGTATATGCCACACCACATTGATTACTGAATATAAGCAATTAATTTATTCACGAGATTTATGACTCAGTTAATTGGACGCTTAAAATTGACTACAGGTAAAATTATTTATACTCGGTGTCAGATTTATATCATTTTATTCTATTTATATAGCTTGCATTTTAAGTTAAGTATTATATAATTATTTGAATAATATTCGCATTTTATAAATTGCTCATTTAATCGGTTATATAGACAGAATATTGAATATTGAATATTGAATGATATCATTAAACGTTTTTAAAATGTATGATGTAAGCGCGCGCAATGAGATCATAAAAATTTAATAAATAATTCAAGTCGATGATAGTAATAAAATTGTGAGTTAAATCGATCGAATTGTTAATCGGTGTACCGTGTAAGTATTGCTGCAAAGTGAAAATTAATATTAAAAAAAAAAATTATATATATAAATATATGGTATATAAATCAAAGTAACGATAGTAGTTTCCGTTAATTTGAGCGGCGGCACAACTTTTAACATATCTATATCGAATATAAGATGTTTAGCAGTTATTCATATTTTTAATCATAATTCAAATGTATTTCTCAGATAAATTTAATTTAAAAATAATTAATCATCTGTGCGTTTAGTCATGGTCTTTAATGTAAATGATGAGTAGCTTATGAGAAATTGACATGGTCTATACAAACATATTACCGCGTATTATGTTATAACTATATATTAGAATAAATTTAAGGAAATTTGCAAACGAAATATCTTTGCTAAATATAATGAACAATAGTTTAATGTGCAGAAATGTATAATACATAGTAAGATATTTCTAAGCAGTGTAACTTTTGGTGCCATTCGAATTTCACAAATGTTTGAACACGCTTTTGTGCATAGAGCTGAATTGCATTTATATATATTCGCCATGTTATTGCATGTAATTATATAATACATATTTAATATTTGAATATAGCTAATGTTTTACCATTGTTTGAATATGCATATTAAAGTAAATAAATACAGCTCGTGATATATTTATTATTTAGTTTTAGTCTCCTGAATGTAATGTGAATTGAACCATATTTTCTTTTATGCCTCGCATATATAAAGTGGAGTTTTCTTTGCTATTTTCTTCTACTCGTTTTTGTATAAAATAACTTCAGTGCAATATGTGTAATGTGTATTGCTTATGATAATATTGTTGATGACTTATTTACGATGGCGTGTATGCGTAATATTATTTGTAAAAACATTATTATTTCTCATAAAATACACTCAACTACATCTTCAATAAATATATATCTATATAATTTTTAAAAAAAACCAGTCTGTTTTCAAATTTTACACAGAGTGTTTGGTGTGCAACTGAAAATTTAACATGAAACAAATAGAAATAAATTTCGCTTTGAATATACAAGACAAGATTTCCTGTAACAGACTTGTATGGTGTGGGAAAACCTTTGAATCTATATATTAATGCAACTTATGCGATTTTCTTTATGCATTCAACATTTGAACAACAAATGAAATACATATTCGCACTAATTATTATTTCTTGTTACAAATTTATCAATTTTGTAGTCACTATAAAATCGTCACATGAAATATAGGAAATATTTTTATTTTTTTGTTATTCTGTTTCGAAAATTCTACATTGCATGCATATATTTCTCGTTTCGGTCGATGTAATGTTCGTTATTTTGTAACATTGCGTTTACTATACAATACTTAATATTATTGAACACATATTTCATTTTTCTTTTTTCTCTTCAAAAGCGAAGTCAATGCTTTTGTCTTTTCAAATGGATTAAACACAAATCGACGGCCATCCAAAAAATCCCTTTCACATTATATAATATAATTCGTCTTCAACTTATTTAATCGCCAACGTGACAATTTCACGCTTTGTTAAGCATAATGTCTAGACACTTTTTTGAATTTTTCAAAGGCAAAATTTGTTTCGTGATTTTGTCTTAAATTGTGTGTGTACTCCGCCAGCTTTGTTCTACGTTGTAAGTAAAAAATATAAAAAACAAAAATAAAAACAAAAAAACCAAATACATAATAATAATAATAAAATACATATTTTCGATTTTGAATGAGCGAATTCAATGAAAATGAAATAATATAATCATGTTGGGTTGGTATTCTATAGATGCGAAGTACATATATTTATATATATATAATGTTCCTTGTATAGTAATAAGAAATTATATTTAAATTTATAATTTATTAGATGTAAATACATTGATAATGATAATTTGTATATTGTTTGTGAACTTCTCACTGAATTGTTAAATAAATTGAGATAGGTTTCAAGTATTTTGAGTAGATAATGAAAGAACATAAGTCAATTGTAATATTTTTTCTTGTACATAATATTTAGACAATGTGTGGGCGATTGAAAATTATTTTATTGTTTCTTCATTGTATTTTATTATGAACTTGTACTTACTCAATTTCATTTAATCGCATTTAAATAATATGAGCAAACACTCAATTTGTAATAATTTACATAAAATACATCCGTAACCAGTTTATTATTGTAAAATTTAATATTATAAGAAACAAAGGTATACCTACTGGACTAATAATTTCTTTTTATTGGGAACAGGATTTTTTTATTGATTTATATCAAACAGATTTTTTCCTGAATTTTAATCAAAAACAACATTTTTTTTTATTTCTTTAAATGTATATTTGCAATAAACGCTCCCACCGTGTTTTATCTTTTTAAGGGAACGTTCGTAAACCACGTAACATTCTAAGGGAGAATGGAGAGTATCGATAAATGCTACGGATTATTACGACGGAGGGGGGGAACATATTTTCTTACGGGACGGATTTTTAAATAATATAAAGCCAACACTACAATAAATATTGGCGATGTTCTTTTTGTTTTTGATTTTCTTCGACTTGTGTTACACAGTTTTGAAGGAGAAGGAGTCTTTGAATGTTGCAAGGTATTACAATGCTGAGATGGAATTAAATTATTCCATTTATACCATTATTTGGTTTACAAAAGTTCACGCTTTCGAATTTACATCTTTAAAAAGCAATTGGTCAATGTAATGCTGCTTTCATCTCGATTGTATTGCTTCTAGCTTTCTGCTTATGCTTATATTTCGACATTAATAATCGTGTTCGATTTCATACTCAAAAAGATAAAAAATTACAAATTACCTTATAAATAAAATATATAAACTTACTAAGTGTATTTAGTAAGTGTAATAGTTTTGCGGCATTGGAATCTTTTTAAGTAAGTTTAGCTCACCACAGTAAATATTTGTTGAACTTACTCAAAAAGACTCCATGATCTCGACACTGTTTTTAAATATACATACTTGTATTGTACGTTTAGCATATATATTTTCTTTAAACAAGCTATTTTCTAGTATGTTTCAGATATATTGCATTTAAAAATTATATATAATATATTAGGGTGGTCCAAGAAAATTAAAAAGTTGAATATACCAGCTAAATATGGTTTCGAAACCATATTTTCAAAGAAAAAATCGAAAAATATAATGATTTGACAATAAGTCTGTAGTAGTGAAATAAACTCAGCTTTTAAAAATCTTCAAAATTAGCTGGTGTATTCAACTTTTTAATTTTCTTGGACCACCCTAATATATACGAGTATATATATATAGTTATATACTTATATTTGTCATGTACGATTTTTTTTTCTTCATATTTTCATGTTATGTTCCTGATATGGTATTTTTTTATTCATTTTTCTGATATTTTTCTGACCTATCTATGTGTTCTCCTAATTTGTACACATTATAAAATGTCTATATATGCAAAAGATTCTAAACATATCCCAAATCATATGATATATTTCATATATGTTCTAGGTATTGAAATACTTTCTTTATTAATAATATAAAAAGAAATTAAACTTTTATTCATGTTTCACATGTCTTGGTATATATTATGCTATTTTTCTGATTCATAATTAAGAACTTTTAAAAAATTGTTACATTCTTATGGTATTTTTCGATTTGTTTTCCTAAACATATACATAGCGAGATATGTATCTGTGGTGTTTCTGACATATAATTAAAAATTACAATATCAAGAAAATATCAAAAATATGTCACGTTATATATTCATTTTAAGATATCTAATGAGATATGTCTATGATAAGGTTCAATATATTGTTATTTATGATATTTTCTGATATTCTTCTGATAGTTCACTGATTCGTTTTTTAAACAAGTTTGATGAGATTATGCTTTTGTGATGCTTCTAATATACAATTTTAAAAGAAATATTTAAAACTTATCTCCTTTCCATAGATATGCTTATTTATATTATATAATTTCGAACAAATTGTATATCAACTATATGTTTCGAATATTTTTCTTAGATATATGTTTCCCTTAATTTTTCGACTATCAAATCAATAAAACGCCTTAATTTCTGAAAGTTGCTGGTTATCAATATAAAATCCATCTCCAACTTTGAATTATCATACAATTATCGAAAATATATAAAAAAAAATATTATTTTTATTTTTACGGGAAAAAAAAAATATATTAGGGGTACTCATTAAAAACTCGATATCTCGGTATAGTCTGTTAAACTATCTGTATTCTCGGTATTCGGTATATTTTTCCATACAAAATAAATACCGAATACCGAGTTTAACATACTACTTCTACTTATTTATGCTTAATATTTATTTGTATACAGCATCAAGCTTTTTATATGGGAAAAATATGATATACACATTCCATTGTATTATTACTCTAAGATATTTACTTATTTACATATTAGAGAACTTACATGACGATTCCTTAAACGCAAGCAGAGAATGGCCAACAGTGACAATTCAGATTCGTTTTTAAGATAATTTTACATAATTATACAATGAAGAATGAACAAAATATACGCATACTATAAAACAGAAAAAATGCTGCATGCAAATACATTGGTTTGACAAATCAAATTCTATATTTTATCAGCAAACAGCCAATAGAAAATGAGTACAATGTTGGCCATTCTCTACCGCATATATATATTTGCGAGATTGTAATTTTAAAAAAAATCAACTAGTATTAGTATCCATTGAACAGTGTCCTGCTGTCCTGATAAATCGTTTGACATTTATCTTGTCGATCAAGCTTTCAGCTTAGCCTTAAAACAGCCAGCCACTGTTGCAGATATGCTACACGGTTTGTATGCAAACATCAACCCTATTGGTATATTTAGTAGACCGTTGTATAAATATTCACAGGGTTGAAAAAAATCATGCTATAAATAAAACAGCATATTTAGAGAAAATCAAATTATTTGCCATACACCTATAAAATATCATAAAAATGACAATAAATTTAAATCATTCTACCCCTGAATTGATTTTTATAAATAACTTATAAAGCAGCATTTAGTATATTAAAAATTGGTGTAACAATATACTAAGAATTGTTTATATTAACCAATAGGAATATTAATCGGTATTTAATATAAACATTTTAATGTCTGCTCTGACTATGCTTTCAAAAACAAATAATGAGATTTTTTTATACAGTAAACGCTTACAAAATAAAACCCTCGAAATTCTATTTGCCTAATAATTTGCGCTATACTTAACTCCCGTAAATAACTCTACAGGGTGTCATTTTTTGAATTAATCGCTTGCGATAAAATATGTCAACATTCAAAAGCTGACACCTTCCGTAGCATCAGAAATTTGTTTCTATTTTTGGGTATAACTACTTAGGATAAGTTTACAATAAATTAAAAGTGTATTAATGTATTCAATGTATTTATTCGATTTTAACAATATGACTATTCCAATATAGCTGTGTAACTTGACTAAATAATTAATTTATGGGTTCGCTTTTTCATAATGTTTTTCTTGTAATTTTTCCCCTGGTTACTAAGTTTTTATTTATAATATTTTATACAATTTATAGTTGGATCTTAGCACCCAGGTTTCACCACACTATTATATAAAGATTAAAGCGGCACTATTACAGGGCTGGTTTAAGGTACAAGCGAGCTAAACGCAAATTTAGGGCGCCACAGAAATAATAATAAAAAAAATGTAAACACGCCAAATATGAAAATAAAATAACTTACTACTAAAATAAGAAGGAATACATAAGATCATTGCTCGTAAAGTCTGAATTAAACAAAATCAAATGAATAGTTTTATTTTAAATTGATATTTTCAGCTAAGGGATAGTAGGGGCGTTAAGATTAATACTTTCAGATAATGGTAAGGACGTCAAAATCGATATTTTTAGCTAAGGGGTCCTTTACAATAAAATTTTAACAAAAAAGTAAGAAGATAACTTGCAAGGTAGAGGGAGCCAAGTCAGTAGTCGCTGAGGGTGTAAATTTAACACAATCAGGAAAAGTTGAGGGAGAAGGAACTAGCTCGGACCCGGGCTTACTTGAAACCGGGGGAGCTAGAACTCCAATATACACGGACGGGACAAATCCTTCCGACCCAGTGGTCGAAAGGCAAGTGGCACTGCCCGGAAAATCACAAGTAATTTAAGTGATAAAAATTGATGGCAGATTAAAATAAATTGTTAACGAATCTAAACATTACACAGATTATCTTGCAACGTTGTAAAGAAGCGACCGCCTTACTAAGTCGTACTCTATCAATGGGGCACACAAAAATAGCCCTAATACAGGAACCCTATGTATATAAAAGTAGGATCCGAGGATTAGGCGCTGGAAACTGTAGGGTGTTTTATAATACCCAAGAGGAAAAACCAAGGACCTGCATTGTCACAACACGTGACATACAGGCTTCTTTTATAACACAGCAAAGCGGGAGAGATCTCATAGCCGTGCAAATAGAACAAGGCATGGGAAGTGAGAGAAGAAAAATTATTCTTGCCTCTGTATACCTGCCATACGAACAGTCTTAACCTCCCAGCAAGGATGTACACAATCTTGTCGAGTACTGTAAGGCGGTCCATATTCCCTTAATTCTGGGATGTGATGCGAATGCCCACCATACGGTTTGGGGCAGCAGCAATATAAACCAGAGAGGCTCAGACATGCTTGAGTTTATAAGCAGTGCTGGTTTGAGCATAGTGAATATAGGAAATTAACCAGCCTTCCTCACAACACGGAGAAGGGAGGTCATTGACATCACCTTATGCTCCCGGGAACTGACGCAGTCCATCAACAGATGGAGGGTTTCCGAAGAAGTGAACCTATGGGATCACAGATACATAGTATTCTTGCTGACCGATGGTGTTACGGAAACTAGGAAAGTTAGAAGCCTAAAAAAGGCAAACTGGAATCAATTCTGCAGGGAAGTGAAGAACTCCCTTGGAGCAGATCTACCCATTATTCATCAGATCATGAATAGGCACTTAAACAAACTCAGGAGTGAAGCGCGTATGCAAAGTCATTAGGATCACAAGGAAAGACTGTCCTCAGGGGAGCGTGCTTTCGCCACTTCTATGGTTAATGGTAGTAAATGAACTGCTAAAAAGACTAAAGGAGGCGGGCTTCATCACTGTTGGGTATGCAGATGACCTGGAAATCCTAATATTAGGCAGATTTATCAGCACCCTGTGTGATAGAATGCAAGTAGCCTTTAAAATTGTCGAACGGTGGTGCATAGAGAAGAGGCTGGGTGTAAACCCGGAGAAGACCCAACTCATGCTCTTTACCATAAAACGAAAGTTGAAGGGGTTCTACCCACCAACCATCTTTAATAAACAGGTGACACTTTCGGAAGAGGGTAAATACCTGGGAGTTATTCTTGACCCCAAGTTGACCTGAAAAGCTAACTTAGAACACCGCATGCAGAAAGCTCTAAACGCAATTTTTGCATCGCGAGGAGCAGTATCCAAATCCTGGGGATTGTCCCCTAAGGTAGTTCACTGGATCTATACTGCAGTGGTTAGGCCCATGTTCGCTTATGGTGGCGCAGAACAAACCTGGCCACTGCAAAGAAACAGGTGGAGCATGTGCAAAGGATTGCATGTCTCCTTATTAGAGGTGCAATGCGAACCACTCCAACCTCAGCGTTGGAGGTTCTGTTAAACCTAACGCCGCTAGAAACTTTTGTGGAAGCGGAGGCTAGAAGTGCTGCCGTAAGGCTACGCACTAATCACCAGTGGAGAGACGGAAGGAGTAGTCTAGGGCACGAAACAATATGGAAGAAGATGCAGGTAAACCCCATCTTCGAAATATGCTGCGACCGAACTACCCCCCAGATCTCTTTCAACAAACCTTTTACGCTCAAAATCCATACTAGGGAGGAATGGGCAAATAGAGGTTCCAGGAAATGAAAAGGCCGATGAACTGGCAAAAAAAGGTGCTGAATTAGAGTTTATAGGGCCAGAACCGATCATCGCTATAGCTCCAGATCTCCCCAGGAGAGCAATAAAAGAATGGATTGATAAAAGAATGGAGGCACAAGGGAAGTGGAGACACTCCCAGGGATGCAGACAGTCCAAACGTTTTATCGACGGCCCAAAAGGCAAGACATCTGTCAGATTACTGAATTTCAAAAGAGGACAGATCAAACCTGATCATTGGTGTCCTAACGGGACACTGTCCGACGAATTACCACCTTCACAACATGGGATCAAAAGCGACCCGGATTGTGATTTCTGTGGTATGGGAACTCAGACGACGGAACACTTCCTGTGCGAGTGCCCCTTTTTTCCAGCTTGATAGACTTCGCTGTTTTGGAGCGCTTGCGACCAAATCAGACTAAGTCAAAAACAAACCAATCGGTAAAATCTGCGACTTTATCAAGAGTACCAGACGTTTCACATTGGGTATTACCCAGGGGTAATTAACAACCGGTACCTTTCTAAACAACAATCGGGGATGCGTAATGGGTCCGCTCGATGGCCTGAATGCTGGATTTCATCCACCCCTTTTAATCTAATCCAATCTAAAAGAAGTAAGAAATAAGAAATAACGAGTTTGACATGTGCAAACCTACTAAATATAATAAAATTAGACATAAGCTGTTATCTTCACAGCAAAAATAATAAAATTAAGAAGTTAGAAATATTATTTATTGTCAGATTGTAGTCTTATTTTGTGTTATTTTAGAAGTTAGCACATTTCAAACTTCTTAATTCTTATTTCTTACTTCTTACTTTTTTGATAAAATTTTGTTGTAAAGGACCACTAAGGGTAAGGGCGTCAAAACGATATTTTCAGCGAAGGGTCAGGGCGTCAAATATAAAATTTTGAGCTAAAGGATAGGGGCGCCAAAATTATAGTTGTGCCTAGGGCGCACAATGCTCTAGCGCCGGCTCTGTACTATAAGTAATTAATAACTCACTCAAAGGCACGTTATATTGAAATGTGAAAGGTAAATATATAAATATGTGCCGCTTAGGGAAGTATAACTTCCAATAATATCATTCTTATTAATATATAAGAAAAAGTAGAAAGGAAAGTCGATAAAGTTTAAGCAATCACCTCATATAAAAATATAAGTATCCTCAATTTAAAAAATAATAAAATGAAATGACTGAAAAAGTATTCGATCGAATATATATTTAAGCCACAGGGTGTTTAAGTTAAGACTCTCTAGTACTTTATTTTTAATTTAATAGATTTAGATGATTTAGCCCGCGCTGTATACAAATCGTATTTTGAAAATGTTAAAAATTATATTCTTTACATCTAAATATCAAACGACAATATTTTGGAAAACAGAGGTAGGGTAATTCGCAAGATTTAGCTCCTTAGGGACAACTGATAATAAAGTATAGTTCGAACAAGTTGATGTGCCGAAAGTGACAGTTCGGCGCAGCATTATATATATTTTAACTGAAATAAAATAGGATGCGATGCGCATAAAAGACGACTTTCATAGTGTCACATTAAGGCCGGTTTCATATTCGCGTGAAATGAAATTTTACATACAAAAATGACTAAGCGAAAATGATTACACAAATTTCATTTCACGCGAATAAAAAACTTATTTCACGAGCAAAATTTTTTCAGTCTCCATATTTTCTTCACTGCCGATTTCACGGCAACCATCAGTATCTACGCGTGAAATATTTGACATTTTTTTTTTTTTTTCAAATTTCAATTCAATTTTTGCTTCCTATTAAATTTCAATATTTCTATAATGCTCTCCGCATTCTTGTATAATATAGAATATAATCCCAATTTATACAGATTTTTTTTTATAGAAGAGGCATTATAGTTATAAAATAATAGCAAAAATAACTTGCAAGGAGTACGATAATGAATATTACAAACACAGATGCTTACAGAATGCGAAGTCAGGCTTTCTGGACGTCCTGCTACAGCATTACCCGCTTTGATTCAGTGATATAGTGGGTCATTCCACGCAGAATACGCATTTTCTGTAACGATAGTTACCGATATTCAGCATAATTGTTTTTATTGTCATTTCTAAAATGCACTTTCAATGGAAAAGAGATTAAGTCAAAATTATTTATTATAATATGATAAACAATTTTGACTTACATCTTTTTCAATTGAAAGTACATTTTAAAAATTGTAATAAAAACAATTATGCTGAATATCGGTAACTATCGTTACAGAAAAGGCGCATTAAGCGTGGAATGACCCTAGTAATTTCTTTCTTTCTTTTTGTATTAATTTTCTTTTTATAATTTGATTATTATTTTATAATGAAGTAATTTTTTTTATTGTATATAATTTCTTTTTTATATAAATATGTATATATATTAAATAGGTTACGGGACTTTAGCAATTATTTCGAGATTTTACTCAAAATCTTTTGGGATTTGTTAGCATTTCTTTCGGGATTTTAGCATTTCTTTCAACGTTTTAGCTAAATATCTTTCGGGACTTTAGCATATTTCTTTCGGTATTTTCGGTAAATATCTTTCGGGACTTTAGCATTTCTTTTAGGACCATTATATTAATCCTCCTACCCTCCCCTATTATGTCTGGTTTTGTGGACTCGCCTCCCCGTAGCGGAATTCCAAAGTAAATATTTTTAATATTAAAAAATTGAAAGTATCGTGGAAATCCATAATTAATTTATACCTCCCCCTCTGCTTCTTATGTTATACGATTAAAACCTCTCTAGAGTACACTTTATTTTTGACGCATAAGGGAGTGCGAAGAGAGACGTTTTAAAAATAAAAATTGCGAAAATAAGTGCAAAGTGCGAGTATGTGTGGCGGTTTCAAAAAACGGCCTAACTAAAACCTCTCACAAACATCTAAATATATTATATTTAAAAAAAGTAGTGCTAAGCAGTTTTTAACTGAAACGCCCTGTATATAATATATTTATTAAAGCACATATAAACAGTTACCCCGTTTTCTTATCAGTTCGCCGGGCTAAATTATATTATGATTACATTTTTTTTTTTTCTTAAATGATACATTTTCCTACAGAATCTTGAATATATTTCAGTTTCATGAATTTTCATTGAATATTTATTCATGCCTACATATATTTACAATAATTTGATAATAAATGAAATTGCGTATTACACATACACAATTCTTAAAAATTGAATTTAGTGTAGCGAAGCTCGATAAAATAAATATATAAAATAAGAAAATATTTTAAAATATGTTATTTGATGTAAATTGTAATGAATTGTTATTATTGTTTTTCTTTGCCTGCTCTATATTTATTTATTTTATAGGTTTAGTTTCAATCTCTTGTGGAGTTTGGTCACGCCATTTGTTTGGTCTATTTGATAAAAATAATGCACTGGACTAATACGTTGTCAGTTTGTTTTACTATTTTAAGTCAAATTTTATTTGCTGATTGTTTTTGGTCATTAAAATTAAAATATCTATATTTATTAAGTAAGTTTAAACTTTTAAAGAAAATCATGAATTTACAAAATGTTATTTTACTCTCAAATAATCTTATTGTTTTTGTTATCATGCTCTGTATTTATTAATGGCTAACATAAACAAATGGTCATATGCTCACGCGTTAAAAATAAATCATATTTCGAGCCTTTTTGTAAAAAATTTTTTTTTTATTAATTTTTTTTATATTAAGTGTTCTAATTTGCAGTTCATGAAATTTTCTATATACATTTATAAAAAAAATCTTATATTCTTAAAGCCTTAATTAAATTACAGTATACATCAAAGTGATGAAATTAAAGTATTATGTACCTATAAAAATTTGTAAATTTTAGATTTTAATTAAAATAACTATTTATTCAATCAATCAACATTTTTTCTATTTCAAATTTCAATAATCTAACAATTTATTTATTTTTTCGGGGCAGTCTAATAAATAATATCGTATATAATTTTATTATAAAAATATTTCTAAAGCAAGACGATAATTTAATAATATAAACTATAGTAATGAACCTAGAGGAATCGAATAATACAAGAAAATACAATCCACTAATAAAAAAAAACAATATTTAAGGTGCAAGGGATTCATGCCATTTATTTTTGGTTTCACTATTTTCCAGTTTCAATAAGTTTTGTTTGATTGAAATTTCATTATATTCTTCAAAAATAAGTTAGAATAAACTAAACACTGACTTCTTAAGATGCCTCGGGCATTAATTATGACTGAGAAAATCTTGATTAGTGAATAAATGTTATTATTGTATTCGGTACGTAGAAATTTTGTTTATCATATCTGTTATTTTAGGAGAAAACCGCGACATTTAAAAAATCATTTTCCGTATAAAGTTAAATTAACATTCACAATCATTTGTATCTTTTAGTACCACTTTCTTTAATATTTATTTAATCCCCTGGTTTTCTAAATATAAACCTTATAAACCCACTCACAAAATGTATGCTTAATTTTGAAAGACATCAAAGCGAAGAAACAGATTAAAGCTATTTAGTTTCTTCAGTTTCATAATTTTAGAAATCATCAATTATTAGATCAGTAAAGTTTATGAGAGAAAAAAAGTGTTGTAAACAATTGATTAGTTACGTACAAAATTCAACATTTATTACTTTTTGTGCTTGCATATCAAGTAGATTTTCCATACATCTTTAACAAACAAATGATTTATATTTCAATATAGTTAACATAACTCATTGCTTGTAGCGCAATTTAATGTTAAGAAAATGTTGTAAGTTATTTCAAAGAATTATTATATCTTTGTGTAGGTATTTGAATCTATTCACCCATTCCAATTTCACATACCCACCAACACCAACCGTACTCAGCGTGTGCATTTATTTGATAGAATCTTCTTTTATTTTCATTTTTAGTTTGATGTTTTTTTCATGTAATCTGATACTGTACTTGTATATTCATGTTAAACTCATTTTTTATTTTATTTTTATGTCTGAGAAGAAAAAAGAAATATATAAACTTTAATTCAAATGGTGCATTATTAAAATGGAAATGTGTATATAGAACTAGTTGACGGCATGAGGTATTTCTATGTTCGTGCTCCTAACTCTTATCGACTAAGAAAAAAAATTGTCACCGTAAATTCGTTTTGATTTTATTATCGTAGAAAAACAACATAAGTTTATTTTTATTGGTTTAGCTAGACCTAGATTGTAGCCAATGATATGTGAAATTCTTTCGGGTTTAAGAAAAAAAAATCTAAAAAAAAAACCGATCAGATGATGGAAAAAAAACAATTCGATGACTTACAAAAAACAAGGGAAACTTAAAAATTACAAATGTATGTCGTTTTGGCCGCCAAAAACTATTTCCATAGAATAAACATTTTATTCTTCATAAAAAAAAAGTCACGAGTCGTGTAGAAAATATTACATAATTGTAATTTTTTTTTAATATAATTATTTGACAAGAGCATTATTCAAAGTTGCAATAAGGAATCTAGAGTTAATCTGAGTAAGTAGAAATGTTAATATTTTAAAAATCTGAAAATGTTCTTGTTCGGTGTTTCATTGTTATTTTATTTTATTTTTTTTTGTACCGTGAAAAATGTTCAGACATGCAACTAGAGAATCAAAAATTTTCTTTTCTTATCACGTTTAAAGTTTTCAAATTGTTCCTGACAATGCACAATCGAATACCAAAATCGATTTGTAAGAACAGGTCACGTTTTACAAAACCGAAACTACTTTAAGTTGGTTATCTACTTTGTAAACATGTCAAAAGGAGACTAAGTTTGACTTTATAGAAAAAAAAAATGGGTTTTATATACAATTTGTAAACCTATGTATTATTGTTGCATTTGTGCAATGCAATTTGTATCTTTAAATTTCGTCTCAGCATACCAAATAATATCTATTCAAGTGATACATGGACATGTTACATCAAACAATTAAATAATATATAACGGTACATTTCATACATATGTTTCATACTTTTGTTTCATAGATTTTTAGATTAAAAGTCAGATTTAGCTTCTAACAATTACAAATAAATAATTATTAAGGGTGAATTGGATAACAAGTCGTTCCATCTGTCGGACGATTTTTAATGTTAATAATCATAATTTTAAAATGCATATTTATCAGCTTAAAAATTGTTTATTATAGAAAACAATCGTAAATTACATTTTTGAATGCCTGAAGCAACATGTACTTCAATATAACCAAAAACTTTAATTTGGTTATTGCAATAACTAACTAACCAAATTTGTATCCGTTTTTTGTACTTGTAAATCCGAAAAATGTTTTAATTGATCTCGATCTGACTTACTTACTGATGATTGCAATTGGTGATCCACTATCTATCTCAAAATTTAAAGAAATATTATTAATTTTTAAATTGAACGATTTGCTTCATTTTTCTGATTTTGAATTTCTGCGCCGCCTTTTGCCGATAATTGCATAGACAACGCTGTATCTTTACCTTTCGTTAAAGTTAAATCCCGTAAGTCTAGTAGTCGATTTTAAATTTTTTGGCTTCGTAATCCAAAAACAAATTGATTGCGTAATGCTGTATCTAAGTAATGGACAAAATTGCATTTAATTGAAAGCTTCCGTAATGCCACCATAAATTCGTCAATTGATTCACCGTCCATTAGGGTGGATCGAAGTTTTTTTCATACCTTCTACCATCATTTTTTAAGTTTCATTTGGTCTCGTGATTAGCGTGTTAAAAGGATTTTGAAAATAAATGAGATCTTCGATGTGCTGTAAGCCGCTGAAGTTTTGAAAATCGCAATATTTGACCTTATTTGAAGCATTATGTATCTCTGTACCGTTACAAATAATTGTGTATCTGTTATATTATGCAGATAGCGTAGGGCAATGGCATTCAAATAATATATTGGTCATTCGTAATTTACTGCTAGATTCGTAGTTATCCGATTTTAAAAAATAGTTTTTTTTGGTGAAATTCAAAACAAGATAACTACGAATCTAGCAGTAAACTACGAATAACCAATATATTATGTGAATGCCATTGCCCTAGGCTAACTGCATAATATAACGTACAGATACACAATTATTTGTAACGGTACAGAGATACATAATGCTTCAAATACGGTCAAATATTGCGAATTTCATCTGTCTTGAATTTGAATATAGTAAAAGCCCCTTCTAGCCGTTCCACCCAACGTGAAAATTTTGGTTTATCTTTTTCGAATGGTTCAATTGTAAATATTGATTGAATTAAATTTGCTGTAGATACTTGGAGTATCGTAGAATTTTTCGTCCGAATCTCCGTTTGTTGATTTGTCTGTAGATTCGTCTGAATCTATTTTAACAGTTTCTCAATCTTCTTTTTTTTAACCTTACTTCTTGTATTGTGCTTATGCATGTGTATTATTTCGTAATTCTTTAAGGTTGAATGTATAACCACATGCAACATTTGAATTGTAGATTATGTAGCGAATTTTAATTTTTTATTGTTTTTTTTAACGAAATAATTGTATACCAACATCCTCGTCGACAGCTGTTAACGATTACAACAATTTAATTTTTATTTCTACATGGAAGCCGAGGGTTAACTGAGACTCAAAATTTTCGTATGCTTATTTTTATTTTGTAGGTGTATTTATAACTACATAAAAATAAAAAAAGCGCTAATATTTAAAAAAAAAAAGAAGCGCGCTAACGCTGGAATCTTTATTTTTTTCTCGCTACCGCTGATGAAAATTTTCAGCGAAGGCAAAAATGTCTGCTGATTATCAGCGCTGCTATCAATCTCTTCATTTCTTCATTTAAAAAAAAAATGTTGGATAAAAATAATAATAATAATGTATTGATTTCGTGAAACATGAGAGCATTATAGATTTGATTTTTTTTTGTTATCTATCCCCTCCCTAATCTCGGGAACTAGTAGCCAGATAGGGATAATACTTATACTATGTTGTACGATGGCCGGGCATGTTTTTAACCCCAAAAGGTCAAAGGTCATGACGAAATGCCAAAGGTGAAATTTTATTTTCCTCAGAAGTCAGTGGGCGGATAAGGATAATACTTATACTATGTTACGTAGAGTGGCCAAAACTGATCTTGTGATCTTGACCTCAAAAGGTCAAAGGTCACAGCCCAAGGTAAAATTTT
Organism: Catotricha subobsoleta; assembly: GCA_011634745.2. Lineage (NCBI taxonomy): Eukaryota > Metazoa > Arthropoda > Insecta > Diptera > Cecidomyiidae > Catotricha > Catotricha subobsoleta. Next base: position 3,002 of record JAABKK020043781.1, on the reverse strand, counting down.
AATTTTTCTCAAACTTTAGAGGATCAATCGGGATAACCTATACTATATGTTGTAGAATAACCAATTCTGATCTCAACCCAATAAGGTCAAAGGTCAAAAAAATGATTTTTCGGTTTTCTATGGAGGTTTTAAATAATAAAATCAATTTTACAATTTACATGTAGCGCGTGTTAATAAATTGAATGTTTATCCAATTTTGAAAGTCTCTCTTGTTTCTTTTGTTTTTGCAATTTTTTGCAATTTTTTTTTCTTAACGAAAATGAAGTTTTTTTTTATAATATTATATGTATTACATATTAATTTTGTATTGTAAATTCCATTCGCTTGAAAAATATACTATTTCTAACCCAAAGACAAATAAAGCGCGGAAAAAATCGTGCTGTAGCTATTATAAGGCCATATATTTAAATACATTATTGGGTATTTGAGAAAACCTTATGTTGGTTCATGTAGAAAGGATGTATAGTTTTCGTTATCCTAAACAAATGTTGGAACAATTTGATTGTACAAGACCAAGAGGCAGGCCACAGGATGGAATGATCTATACAGCATATAGTATATTTTATATAACAGAAAACAGCGAGAATTGGAAAGTTCTAGAGGATGGGAGAGAAAGTTAGAAACTTCTAGTTGTTACCGCAAAGAACATAAATAGTCTATTGTCTATCACTCCATTCAATTTAGTGTCATATAGTACTAAGTATATTATATAATACTTGTGGCCTTAATCCCAGTAAAATCAATTTTATTTTAATTTTTTTTTTATCACAATGAAGTTTACAATAAAATAAATAATAAAATGGATTTACTAAGTCTAAGGCTCCAATTATTAGTCCCATTCAATTCAATTATGGTACTTAGTATTGTATAGCTATTTAAATATTACTCCAAAATAAATTTTAACTGCACCAATACCATATATATATATTATATACAGATACACTTATACAGCTATATATATATATATTTTTACCTAGAATGTGCTACCATCTATCGAGCTTGAAAATCAGGTTTAGAGCTCACGATATATCATCTTCCACCCCTCGTTTATATGTATGCCCTCTTCCCTAAAAACATATCACAGTACACATCCTAGAAACATATCACAGTATTATTGCTGATTATTATTATCAATAATATTGCAACAACGGCATCTTTATACAAATTTATGAAATATTATATCCATTTTTAAAACCATTAAACTATAGAAGAGAGCTTTTCGTTCCATTTGTGGTTGAAGTGCTTACCGTTTTTGAAATTGCGCTGTCGGGAAATAAGGATATAATTAATATTCGTTAAACTATTTAAAATAATATAAGATTTAAGAAAAACGGGGTAAATAAATAACTACTGTGAATACTTTTAATAAAATAACTTATTTCAAATTTTGAGCCGACGTTTCGAAGAAATATTTTCTTCATTTGTTTGTTTTGTTTAGAGCAAAAATTTTGAAAAATAATAAATAATTGACAAACTTAATTTTATTAAATAAATTAATTATTTCAACAAGTTGATGTGCCGAAAGTGACAGTTCTCTTATTAGGCTTCCAATATGCTTAAATAAAATCATAGTTTTTGTTTAAATTTTTGGTGGATTGCTTAAAGGACATTTCCACGGTATTTTTTTTTTAATTACAAACGAACATTATTTTTTGAAATTCCTTCTGGTTTGGTCTGGATTGCCTCCTAAAGAAACTAAGCAGAATTTAGTAGGATGTCGACTTATTTTCACCCACTTTCACTTATTGGATGTATTCCGAATCAACTGGTGATAGTTCTGGAGTGATGGGAGCTCATCCTAACCTAAATCCTAAGATTTACACTAGAGATTAAATAAAATTCGTTAGGAACTCGATCTATTTCCACCTATTGGTCACGTTCCTAGTCAATTGGTGATAATTCTGGAGTGATGGAAGCTTATCCCCACCTAAATACTAAGATTTACATTAGGAATTAAATAGAATTCGTTAGGAACTCGATTTGTTTCCACCTTTTGGTCATGTTCCTAGTCAACTGGTGATAATTCTGGAGTGATGAAAGCTCATCCTCACCTAAATCCTAAGATTTACATTAGGATATAAATTGAATTCGTTAGGAACTCGATCTATTTCTACCTATTGGTCATGTTCCTAGTCAATTGTTGATAATTCTGGAGTGATGGGAGCTCATCCTCACCTAAATCCTAAGATTTACAATAGAAATTAAATTGATAAAAACTTCAAAACAGAATTTTTTTTAGAATTTTTTTTTGGCGATGGTGGAATATTCGAAATAAGCCTATTATTCGTTTATATTTTATACAGTACCGGAGCTCTTCCCGATTCTAAAATAGGACGTCATTGCATAGCCTAACAAAGCTCTCGCGGAATGAAATCAATAATCAGCAACTTTTAACATAAATAACATTAACTGATGGACACCTTATTATTCAGTACACATCTTACGTATTGAATCAATACAATTTTTTTTTTTATTGTTTGCACTGCGGAATCTCGGTTGGGATGTTGCCTTGAATCTACCATCATATGAAAATGGATTATTGTTACTGAATATGCCAACATTAAGTGTCCGTAGAGCAGTTGCTTCTGTCATTTTCATCTTTAAGCTGTTAACCAACCACATTCAATCACCGTATTTGCTACAGTCGTTAAATATTAACACTAACGTAAGAAGTCTACGAATTCAGCCATTCTTAATCTTATACAAGAACTTACACAGAACGAACTATGGCCTTAGGAACTTTCCACGGTATGTTTTTTTTGTGAATTTCATATTTAAACTTTGAAAAATCATATCTCAGGTATTAGTAGACATATTGCCTTAATTTTTTTTTTGGCTGAAAGATACAAATGTGTATATTTGTTTTAGTTTATTGGGTTGACTCCCTAGAGTTAAGGCTGGTCACCAGCGGTAATGAAAGCACTTCATGTTTGGGTTTTTTTCTGTGCGTGACGCTTTTCTCGAAGGAGATTGGGGTCACCCCTCCAAATATGGTATCTTCT
>JAABKK020043748.1:0-12818 GCA_011634745.2 Catotricha subobsoleta | reverse complement strand
TTTTTTTTCTACTTTTCAATCTATTTTGCCCCACAGCGTCACCAAAAATTATATCACTCTTTTTGGACGAGTTACTTTCGTCACTTTTACGCCGTTAAGGGGTTTTTGTCGGATTTAATATACGCGAATCTACTGCATAAAATAAAAATCCCACTACGATTTCCGTTAAAATGCAAAGTCATCATCCAACCATTGAATATTTTGGTTAACTCTAATACTTTTTGTAAGCTTGTCTGCAATCATTTACAATAACTCTTTACCGCACAATTTATACTTTAATGGAAAAGAAAACTGGACGGAATATCATAAAATCACTTAATTATAAATTTTGTAATTTTTTTTTTCTGTTTCCTTTTTTTTTTATTAAGTTTTTGACAGTGAATTAATTATTCATACGTAAAGAGAGAAAAGAAAACAGAAAAGAAAAATCAAATATAATCAAAAAGCTAATTTCTGTAAATAGTTTTTTAATTATCTATTTACTAGGATAATTATGTTTATTTATTTATTAATTTTTTTTTCAAATATTAAATCCTTAGTTTTCTTTTTAATGGTTCATTTACTTACCTACACCAAAAAAAAATGAAAATGAAAATAAAAATGAAAATTGGATACCTTAAATAATTAATTTAAATAAAAAAAAAAAGAAAAGAAGAAGGGGGAAAAGAGTAAAATAGTTCGAGAGACAACTTCTTTAAAGCCATTTTTTCCAAATCAATTACTTCATGAAATGATATAAAAATTAATAAAAAAAATGGTTTAGAAAATTTCCTTTAAATGAAAGATACAAATTTATATCTAATGGAGTTGTTAAATACCTCTGAGATTTGAAAATAATGTTCAAACTGATAAGTAGATGACGCTGTTTCTGAATCAAAATTTACTTTAGTAATAGAATCTGAATTAGAATTCATTGCGCTTCATCTACATACTAATGAAAATATTGCCATTTTGGTCGAAAAATCATAATCTCAGAGGACAAAAAATGTATATGGTCGCTAGATGTCAGGCGCATACTTAGCAACTCTATAGATCGATTTAGAGAAAACTTATCCCGTATCGTGTCGCTTTCGGCGCTTGTTCCAATGTTTTTTTTTTCATGTAATTTTGTATGACATTGAAATATTTTGATTTTTTTTTTTGCTCTTTTTTGTTTGTGAATTTTGGAACAACCGCTCAAGTGGAATTTTTTTCGCTTAGTTTGCGAGCGGTCTATAGAAAACTTATGATATTAAATAATGATACCATTTTATTAGGTTTTGAATCTTCTTCATCTTTCCCATAGACAGAGGTCAAAATTGTATGTATACAGAAAAAAAACGGTTAAGGAGTTTTTACTGAAACTTTTATATAATCGCGTCCTTACAATCAAACGGTTTTAATGTGTTAACTCTTAGAGGTATTATTCAGCGTGTATTCCAGAACCAGCTGCCACGAATTAGAGTTTTGACCATTTTTTCCTAGTGCTATTGTCGGAAACTTTTTCACCGCAAAACAAATATTTGTAAAATTCATCAATATTCAGCAGAGGCGCCCCCCGCCCTGATTTTGTACTAATGAAAATTTGTAAACAGAGAAATGTAAAAGGCCCTCACTCTGCATAAAAGTTAGAAAATGTTCTAAATTGGTCTACTGCAATAAGAGGGGCTCGAGAAAAGTGTCCTGGGTTCGGCGCCCCTGATTCATTATAAAAAAAAATTACATATTAAACAAATATGTTTCCGCATATTTAATTTAATTTAAAAAAAAAAGAAAAAAAAACATGATTGTATTGCATGAGATGAGTAAGAGCATGAGATGTGGGCGCAATGCGACGGTATCTTCTCAGTCTATAAAAAATCATTCAACTACCAAATTTAAATATTGAAGTTGAATTTATAATGAAGAAAGGTACATATTTATAAATACATAAATAGTAATTTTTTGTTTTGTTTTTTTGTTTTTTTTTTGTTTCACAACCAACCGGAGAATGTGTAAAAGAAATTTACGGAAATATTGTTTGAATTATTCAGAGCACGCGGAGAGTGAGGGTTGTTAAAATATTTATTTGTTTTTTTTTTTCGTTTTTCATTTTTTCTTTTTTATCCGCCTTATCATTTTGTATAAAATTTTCGATATTTGTTTAAATACGTGCCGTATCATATCCCGGCGGTTAGGCTATAGTCATTTAAAGCAAAACAATTAAAAAATTGTGGTATCGGTTGTCAAAATCACAGTGTTTTGGTGGTAAAATGGATTATATGTCCGTTCTGTGCAATAGAATAAATTTAAATAAGTTTTGTTGGTTTGACTTTTTCCGTGCATTTCATTTTGGGGTCATTCGCAAATTTTATCAATAATATTCATATATATAGAAAATTTTATTCTTTCGCGTTTGCTCCTGAACCAGGGCGTCGAACCGCTTCTTTTTCGGCTCCGGAGCGTTTCAGGCATTGGAGTTTTATATGTATATTGATGGCAGTTACAGTAAATGGTCACATTTTAATATGCATGGTGTTTTGAATGAGTTTGTAGCTTTTTAAAGTACAAAAAACACAAGAAAATAACGTTGTTTTTGGTTCGGGAAGCTATTTAACTCAGTCAAAACACCACGCAAATTAAAATGTGACCCTTTTTAAGACAGCTGTAAGTATCTCCAAAGATCATATAAAGTTCAATTTTAGAAATCATTAATGTAGATGCAAAAAATGGAACAACAGTATTCGGAAACCGAACAAAACGGTTCGCCACCCTGCCCCCTGAACACACAAATTATGATTATTTCTACCTCATTATTATTCTCTAATTAATTATAAATATGATGGTTAATTATTAAAAATTATCACACCTTTTCGTATTACAAAAATGACTGAAATATTTATATTAAAAACAAAAAAAATAATAAACAAAATTTGATTAATTAAATGAGTTTTGCAAAAAAATTATATTAAAAAAAAACAAAAAAACAAAAAAATGATGGATGGCATGGTGTTGTTCTTTCCAGGATGCATTAAGCCAACTAAGAGGTGTCTCATCAAGTATTATTGGAAGATCGTCTGAACCAATTGAAACATTACAGTCTCGAGCACGTGAATTGGAGAAGAAGGTGTGTTTTTTTTGTTTTTTTGTTTATTTTTTCTTTAATGTAGTTTATTATTTTTGGTCTTCTTCCATTTCTATATAATTAAATTATTATGTGCGTATTATTGTGTGTGTGTGTGTGTGTGTGTGTGTGTGTACGTATTTTGTTTGTTGTCTATATTATATTTTTTATTTTATTTCATTTGGTTATTTTTTTTTGGTTTACATCAAAAATATTGAACATATATTTATACATATTTTTAAATAATTCTTTAAGTGAGTGTGTAATCTATTGAAATTATTAAATATTCGTAAATATGTGTCTGTATGTAGGGTATGCGATATAATTATGTCAAATTGTATTTTGTCTCTGTGAGATGTATTTGTTTTGATAATTACATTTGTAACATATAGCAAATGGAAATTTAATATTTTAAAAGTGAAACGTGAACAATTATTTATATTGCTGTTGTAGTTTTATGTGTAGAATTTGAATTATTTGTACCTATAATCAATTTAATAGTTTTTAACTATTTTATGTTTATTCGATATATACATTTTTTCTATCTAATTGCCTTGTAAATAATAATTTTTTTTTTCTAAATATAATCTTGTTTGTGCCGAAAGTCTATATGCAAATTGTATCACATCTTAAGTGCTAATGAATAAGTAACAAATTGGAATTGACAATATGAAATAATGTTGAGTCTTTCAATAAGTTTTGTAGTATAGCAAAATATCTAGAGTTCCAAATAGACATGGGAGTGGATGAAAAGAGAGAGAGAGAGAGAGAGAGAGAGAGAGAGAGCCTCTGAAGGAGGAAACAAAAATCAACGGCGAATTCACTTTATTCGTATTAATTCAATATATTTCAGATGTGAGGACACATTCTCAGAATGCATATTCAACCAAATCATACCATACTAAAATCCATGGTTTAATAACTATAAGGTATGATCTACTCACCGACGCATTTTCGTCTCGTTCTGCGCAAATGTTAGTCAGAGACTTTTTAAAAAACTTTAAAAATGCAAATATCTTGCAACTGTGTTCGATCCCAAGGAATCCATTTATAATAATATTGAGACTCACAGGCAGCTCACTGAGGGCGCTGTAGAACAAACTTTTGCAATAAACATATTATTTGTACTGCAGCGGGATGCCTGAGAACTTTAAAAGTATTAAAAATCAATTCCTTGGGATCGATTTCCTATCTATCGGCTTCAGCAGTTTTTTTTTTCATTTTCCGAACAAAACTCTGAGATGTTTGCAGTTTTTGCACTTAAGATTTATAAAAAGGTCTCTGACTGACAGCTACACTACTATGAAAATAAAAGTGAGTATAGCTATATGAGCTGCGCGATACCTTATAGATGTTATACCATGACTAAAATCGGTGTAATTTCGAATTCGCCGCACAGTTTTCTATCTACTCTCAAAGTATATAAGAAGTGCAGAGCCCCCTTCCGGCAATAATTAGTCTTTTCAAGGATTTTTTGTTAAATAGCATGTATGTTAAAATGTTACTTATTCATAACACTTGCCTTATGGGATGATACAGAAAAATTAGTGCTCTCGTAGTAAAAAAATTTGTGTGCCACAATTAAGTTCAGCCTGTAATCAGTTAAATCACGTATCAGCGTAAATTTGCTTAACTATATTTGATTAAGTTGTACCGCTTAATATGCTCGTACGCACAAATTAATCGCATATAATAGACGCAATGTGAAATTTAAACTTGCCACAAATCTTATAATAAATTAATAAATAAATATAAATAAATAAATAAAAAACAAAATTGATATTATAACTTGTATATTATAAATGTACGCATTCATCAGCATGATTGACTGTAAATAAAAAAAATAACTAACCAATAAATTATATTTAAAATGTGTGAAAATTTTTTTTTTAACCAAAATAACCAAGCCAAAAAAAAAAAAAAAAAACTCATTATTGTCTACGCAGGCCGCATTGGAAACTGTACGATGTGAGGAATTGCAATTAGAATTATCTGCTGCCTTAAAATCAAGATCTGGTCGACAACCGCATTCTAGCACAATAACATCTAATAACAGTGGCAGTTCTGGACCAGCAACAGTAACATGGGCACCAACACCAACACACGTACCCCCACATCAGCAACATCATCATCATCAACATCATCATCATCAACAACATCAACAGCAACAGGGCACTGAAATAGATAGAATAATGGCGAAGATCGAACAGGCACGTTTATCAATTGCTAACGTATGTGATATTTAACAAGAAAATACAACCAATACATACAGCATCATTATCACTAACAACATAATAATATACTTCCTTATATACTCACTTACTATTTTCTCCAAACTGAAAAACTGAATATACCTAAAATCCTACATACATATTTTTATTCTATTTTATTGGGCTATGTCTTTAAAGCTATCTAATTTTATTTACAATCTACCTGTAACTTATTTAAACAAATATACATATAATTCTATTTCTAGACTATATCGAATAATTTGCTATTTTCCGCGCATGTTCAAAATATTTCTTCATTCATTTTTCTTCGCCCGATTTCAAACAATATATTTATTAAGTCAGTCGGTGAAATCAATTATAATTTCCTATCAATCAGGAAAAGTTGACTTTCATCGTGAAACAAATACACAAAGACACAGGCCCGTAACGAGAAAGAAATTTCAGTGTGGGCAAAATTGCAGTCGATTGACTATTGACAAAACTTAAACTGAATGCGAGCGTTCAATGTTGTTGATATGTAGCTGATTCTGATAGCAATGCGCAATGGATCATATCAACCTATTTTGAATGTGTTTTCTTTATATATATAATGGCCAGGATGGGCAAAATCAATGCCAGGGTGGGCATTGCCCACTCTTGCCCATCCGTGGCTACGGGCCTGCAAAGACCTGCATATCCTTCTATCTATTTATATATCCAATATCCAATATCCATTTATATATGTACTATATATATAAAATAACTCCTAATAGTTTTTTCAATATGATTTCTCTATTCTTATACATAAATGTCGTAAAATTGTAGTCATAATTCATATATTGTCTCCTTCATCTAATTATAATCTTATTATCATATTATTTGTTTTGTGCACAATCTTTAAAAAAAAAAAAAAAATAGGACAATCGAATCTTGGCTGAATTAGAAAATCCACGAACAACCGGTCCATCATCACATGGCACAGGAATAACATCGTCCTCAATGATGCCATCTAGTTTATCGTATTCGACTGGTGCTGGGCATAGTAATAGAATTGGAACTATAGGTGATGCTGGTACATCTGGCGGAATGATAGGAATTAATTCAATGGGCATTTCATCGAGTGCAAGCAGTCATGCATTGACCAATTTTGATGGTATTGGTGCGAGCGGGGGTACATCTATGTCAGCGGCCGCTGCAGCAGCTGGATCGAATATTTCACCACTTCCTGTGCGGGCACACCAGATGGGCAGCACCATGCCACCTATGTGTCAGGTGTGAAAAACAATAAGATTACATAATTATCTACTTCTTCTTTTTTTTTTTTTTTGTTCTTTAATAATTTCTAATAAGCTAAAATTATAATTAAGTGGCAAGTCGAAACATCGATTTTATGAAACTGATTAATTAATTTGAATTTTGAAATAGACGATCGGTGTATGTTTTATTCGACTTTGGAATATTTTTTTTTTTTAAAATGAAAACCAGGAGATCTGGCAGTGAATCAAACCGAACACGTGAAATACAAAAAAATATTTAGATTATATATAAAATCCTACATTGATACGAACTGGTACTGGTACAATTTTTTTCCCAGTTTGACTTCCTGAAATCTGGTGGATTAATTAAACCAACTACACTTTTAGTCTGATTTAATGCAGTCTTATACCAAACGTGAAAAAGCCCGCCTTACAATCGCGTTATATCTCAAATATGTAATTAATGATATGATAAAATTGAATTATTATATGCATTGAAACATAATTAAATTACCATCAATTTTCTATTTTAATATTTAGACCTTGTTTAAACTAACAATAAAATATGTACGCACCATATACTCATCCAGTTCAATTCATTATTACATATTCATTCATTAAATATCTGTATTTACCTACGAAAATTATTAATGTTTTTCCCTTTCATTTCGATGTTGTTGCTGGTTTCATATTTCCTCTAATAAATTGATTTATAGTTTTTGAATAAACCGAATCACCAAGCAAAACATATATAATTTCATTTTTTGTCATTTGTTCGATAATGCGCTTGTTTTATTAATTAAAATTACTTTAGTGATATTGAAATATTTTTGAAATTTTAGATAGCGCGGCTAATTTTAAAATGTTATAATTTGTACAACGTAATGGGCGTTTTCGTTTACTGCATACTAGTAAAGTTCAGTAAAGTTTTGTTAATACCAATAATTTCTAAACGGAGAATTGTACAGAGAAATCATCTATGACCGACCGCCCCACTTAAATTTGAAGGCACAACTCTGCGGGGTCAAACATTATGACATCCGGCACCCCTATAAAAAGTTTAGTGCAAAAATTTGGTTTGAAATTCTGGTTGAAATTTTTGCACTAAACTTTTTTATGGGAGTACCGGAAGGGTTCATAAAGTATGAAAAAAAGTTGTGCCTTCAAGTGTAAGTGGGGCGGTCGATTATAGATGACTTTTCTGTACGATTCTCCGTTTAGAAGTTATTGATGGTACTATTAACAACTTTACTGAACTTTACTTAATATTCAGTAAACGAAAGCGCCTAATGTAATCAAAATTGTTTCACATAATAAATTGTGAGTAATATATTGCCATTTATTCATAAAAAAAAGTTAAAATTGTAATCGGCTTATGTACCTATGTACTTTCGTTTTGTAATTGAAAATAATTTTTTTTTTTTAAATGTTCTGTATGTTTATTTTGAATGGGGAAAAAACAAAGCTTTATAATAACGGCGGCATCATCAAAATAATTAATGCCTGCAGTTAAATAATATTTGCTCGTATATTATTGATATTTAGTTTTATTTGAAATTTAATTAAATTATATTTACTTTGACGCTCTCATTCGACGCGATGTAAAATGGCAAAAAAAAACTAACATAACTACTAGGCTGGACCGAATTTTTTTCCGTACCTTCTACCATGTTGTTTTCTGAGTTGCATTTTGTCTTCCGATTAACGTGCAAAAAGAATTTTGACAATAAATGCGATCTTCGATGTGTTGTAGCGACCCACAAGGTATCACAGCCACAAGGTTTTCTTTTACATGAAAAAAAAACCACAAGGTAAAAAGCAAAATCGCGAGGTTAAAAATTCTAGAAAATTCTACCTTGTGGATCGTTACAGCATATCGAAGATCGCATTTACTTTCAAAATCCTTTTAGCACGCTAATCAGAAGACAAAATGCAACTCAGAAAACAATGGTAGAAGGTATGAAAAAAAAAATTCGATCCACCCTAATTTATACAGAAACACGCGGGCGAGAAATTTGAATGTTATTTTTTTACAATTTAATTTGATGAAAAAGACTCGAAATAAACAAATAAATAGAGAAAAAAGTAAAAAAAAATCATCCCCAATTTTCTCTGCATTCGACGCGAGCATCACTGCTTTGTATAACAGCATTTAGTTATTTAGAGAAAAAACGCAATTAACCATGCATATGGAGAAATAACTCTATCGAACGAATTTAAAAGTAAATGTAATCTACCGATAACGAAAGAAAAATAAAAAATAATTGATATCGTGATATACATATCTCGGAATCAGAGATCAGTCGTATTTCGTATATCCAAAATTTCAAAATTTGTTTTTTTTATCAGGTTCTTCGGCTGATATCTGCTCGGTATTTTGTAGAGTTTATATAAACCCGTCCATATAGTTTTTTCTTCTTTCTTTGGTTTTTATTTTTTTGTTTTTTTGATAGAAAAATACCAATGAAAAAACAATACAATTGCAATAATATATAATTTTGTACTCATTTTCTTACCCGTATTCTTATTTATAATTTCTGAATTCCTAAAAAAAAAAAAAAATCAAAAATATAGATTTTTTGCAAATTACATCAATATAATAAATTAATTGAAGAAAATCGTTTTGTAAAATATCTTTAATAACCGCAACCAAATTGAAGAATTCTTATTTACAGAGTTCAACCATGCCGGTACTATCGCTGCATAATACATATTCGTTGCCATCGGGTTCAGCTAGCTATACACTGGGTTTAAGTGGTGCACCAAATGTATCATCGTACGCATACCAATCAGGTGCGGCTGGCATTAGCAGTATATTGGGAACGGGTCTAAGTGGTGGTGGCGGTGGTGTTGGTACATCATCAGGTGTATCAAATTTAATCGGTACAAGCGGTTTAAGTGGATTATCATCAACGCATCCAATGTCGAATGCGTTACCATCAAATTTGGGTTATAATACAAATTCATCATATTCACAATATACAAATCCATTGTTAACATCCGGTGCAATGAACATTAAATTAAAAACATACGATGAATTAGATATGATTAATAGATATGGAAATCGTGGGGGTACACCGAATTCACCAATACCACCAGCTAATTGGGGATTAGATAGCTATAGTGGATTGGATGGCGTTAATCCAGCATTTATGCATACACAACGGCCATTATCTAGGCTTGGCGGATTAGAATTGGATTGTAAGTAAAAATATATGGAACTTAACACCGATATAATACTGAACAAAAAAAAAAAAAAACGTTAAAAAAGTAAATATTGACAATTTACTGTTTTAAACATTTCTCTTTCCTTATACTTACTTTTACTTTCATTCTTTATTCTTATTATTTCGTTTTTTTTTTTATATATATATCTTTAAACTATTATATTATAAAACACAGCACAATTTTCATCTTTCATAATATCATTTATATGCAAGGCCGCAGAATTTTCTTTTTTATATATACTTTTTTTTTAAAATTAAATTCAATTTATTTGTTTGTATTTCTATAAAATAATTCTAAATATATTTTGCACGATTGCAGTAAGCGCTGTTATAAAAAAAAAAAAAACAGTTGAAACGATATATGCTAGAGCTATTTCTGGTTTTAAAAGTGTAGCAATAGCACAACAACAACAACAAATACCTACTGATTATTTATTTTTCTTCTTTTTTTTTTGATATTTTTCTTTTTTATTCTTTTATCAATCAACATGAAGCATCTTCTTTTCAATTTACTCGACAATATATTTATTGAATTTATAGCCAATCTATTTCACTTCTATATTATAAATGGTAAATGTCGCTTTTATATAGAGTTGCGAGAATCACAACTCTGAATGCTTTTATATTTTGCTTTAATTACACTTATTTCTTTAGAGTGATAACAAAAGATATTTATATAGTTGAGCTCAGAGTAAATATAAGCAAAAAATTGAGTACAAAATTCAATCATTATTTATTAACAAAACGCTTATTATAATGCAATTCACAACAGCCGGGGAGACTTTAATTCAACTTATATGGAATCGTTTTGATCTGATAGTTTCTTATATTTTCAGTAATTTCAATGGTAATGTACAATAAAATCAGTTCTCTCTGAATAATATTTATTTATATGGCTTATTAATAAAAGTAGTGCTGCAATTGCAATGCAATCAAATTAAGTAAAAGAAAAACATAGTCGTTGTCATAAAAAGAAGGTGCTTTTCAAAGAAAAAAGAAAAAAAAATGAATAAGAAAATAAGAAAAGAAAAAAAGAAAAAAAACCATGAATCGAAAGGAAATATTTTAAATGAAATACAAAGTTATTTTTCTTCGAAAAAAATATTAGCCCGATCGCATGGACTCACATTGAATGGAAATGGTGAACCACAGGTTGATATGTTAGATATTCCAGGGAAAGGAAGATGTTGTGTATTTATAGCACGATTCACATACGATCCACCCGAGTAAGAACACAATTATTATTTTAATTATTAAAACCAAAAAAAAAAAACGAAAAAAAAAAATTGTGAGAATGTTTTATAATCAAAAATGTTCATTTGTTTTTCAAATTACGTGCAGCGAATCTGAAGGTGAATTATCTTTATGTGCTGGTGATTATTTATTGGTATGGGGTAGTGGTGAACCACAAGGTGGATATTTTGATGCTGAACTATTAGATGGAAGAAGAGGTTTAGTTCCTGCCTCTTTTGTACAAAGACTTATTGGTAATTTCATTTTCTTCTTTTTTTTTTTTCTTTTCTTATTTATGGAATTTATTGATTTAAAAAATGATATCGCATTTAACGTCATATATATTTAATTGTGATTTATTCGGTATTAGGTGACGATCTATTAGAATTTCATCAAGCTGTAGTGTCAACACTTCGTGATGCTGATGATGCTCCGGTGCCTTTAGATCCAGCTCCATTACCACCAAATATTCAACAAAATAATCCATTATTGACACATACATCTGAGGATATGGCACGATTAAGTGAAACACACGGTGATTTAGGTAGCGATCAAAATGATGATGAGGCTGATACTGGTAAGAATTTAACTGCAGACAAAAAACAGTTTGATTATATTATGTTTTTTCGTTTACAAAAATGATGCCATGCGAATTTATATTAAAAAAAAAGTGCTTAAATGGTGTGACAATTATTGTTCTTAACATAATTTATCTACTATGTATATCTACTATTATATAATCTACTAAAACAAAAATTATTTACAAAATATTTTACAACCTATTTATAAATACAAAATATAATTAATAATTTCTCTTCTTCCTTTTTCATAATTTCTATATCTCGCTGCACTTTTGTTGTGTTTTATTTCTATATATATTTAATTAATTGTACACTGATCAATGTTTGTTTAAACTCTATTTTTTTTTTTTTTCTAATTATTTCTTTCATCTAATTTATATATTTACAATTGCACCATAAATATTTGGAATGATTTTCATTATTATTTTATGTATTTATTTATTTTTTCATTTTGAAATTTAATTAAATTCCGTTTTGTGGTTGTTGTCGTTTTTCAGTACGCAATATTTTAAAATATAGTTTTTGTTACAATTGAATTTTCTCTCATTTCATTTTAATTGATTTTAAACCGGGAAATCACTTTGATCATAGGCGCAGCGCCGACTTTTGCAAAAGTGTACCAGGGCAAAAATAGTTTCCATGAACACAAAAAAGGTCTTTTTCATTCCATAAATGGATATATTGTAACTAAAAAAAAAACTTTATGAGCAAAAAAAAAAGAAGGCTAGCCCCCCCTCCCTTTCTTTAAAATACAGGGGCTAATTCAAACATTTAATGGTTAGTACACAGTACATTTCTCGATTTGAGTACAGGCTACAGGGGCACGAGCCTTTGAGCACGAGCAGTAGTCGGCTCCCATACACTTCTTGTTACTTATTAAATACCGTCTGATGTGAGATGCGAGATAAATTCCAGAATATATTACAAGAAAATTGTGCAGTTTTGAATTATTCTGCCAAAGTCTATGTATATATATATGGTCGCTGCCGTGTTTCAGATATTTTGGAATACATAGAAAATGTGCAGAGAGTTCGAAATTACGTCAAAACAAATACAATACGACAATTTGGTTAAATACATTCTGGGATGGTTGCCCACATCTGGAATATATTAGAAATATGTTCGCTTCGATAAAGCGAACTCCCCGATATGCTTTAGGGGCTGTCCATAAAGGACGTCACGCTTTTTTGGTTGATTTTAGACACCCCCTCCCCCCTTGTCACAAATGG